>DWQK01000846.1:0-18167 GCA_018231225.1 Noctuana stator
TAGTAACTTAATGCTTAATAGCCTATAACCTTCCTCATGATGATGATAGCTATCGTATAGAAAAAAAATTTTTGAAATCGGTCCAGTAGTCCCTGAGATTAGCGCGTTCAAACAAACATACTCTTCAGCATACCTAGATGTAACTCAGAAAAAACTTACACATTGATTTTACGGTTGTACCTATTGCTTTAAATTATTCGCGTAACTATTTAACTGTCAATCCCATAAATTTCCTATTAATTCGTCAGCGACAACAAATAGAAATACAGCTTGTCTCGGTCCTCTGGAGTAGTAATCAAGTAGAATTAATGCTTAATTAATTGCAATTATAAAACAACTAATTGAGCTGACACATATAGTTCTATCTAGATATAACTGTTGAAAAATACGCAATTCGAGAAACTCGTTAAAGTTAGTAAAACTCTTAACACTCTCTTGAATTTACATGTACCTACATAATAATTAGCTACCTTAATACCCTTTATACCTAAATACCTAATACCTTAGAAGGTATAAGGTAATAATGATAATACTAAATCGACGAATATACTTTTTGGTCCACAGGTGGCCTGCTCAATCTGTTGCTACTTTTTAAATATAATATGTAATTATACGAGTAACTCGACTTCAAGTTTATCGCGCGTATATACTTAAATTTAAGACTTACATGGTTTTCTCATGGATGCCATCGTCAGAACTGGACCAAATTAAAATGGAACCCAACGGGCAGCATCAGCTTTCAAATAAAAAAAGAATCAACCAAATCGTTTCACCCAGTCGAGAGTTATGAGGTAGCAAACATGACAAAAAACAGATTCAGTCGCATTGATAACCTACTCGTACTAATAATATTAATATGCTACAGCAAAAATGAAAAAAACAGATACAGTCGAATTGACAACCTCCTATTAATATTACGCTTCAAACTCACAGCTCTACACTATGATTCCCCGTGAGTACCATGGACGCACACAAGACATTTACACAAACACCCAGACCGAGAACAGAAATATAAATTCATCATTTAAATTTCTGCTCCGCAAGGAATCGAACCCAGGACCCTTTGAATGGTGGACCGGTAACCACTACACCCGGTCGTCATTATTATTTGAAGTATATTATTTAAAGTCGATTGAAAACTACCTCTCTTAAGGCAATGCCCCTAAATCTGATTACACACGGTCAAACAACCATTGATCACGTGAATCCTTGACCGCCTAAGTTCTGATTAGTTGTGCTCTCGACGGCTTGACCGATAATCCGATTACTATCGGTCAAGTTATAACTGTTCCGAATACGGTCATAATAGTACTTAGGTAAAGGTTAACAAAATACGCAAATATCGGCCCGACTTGTAGTTTTAGTGTAACCTTACAAATAGGTTTTTTTGTCTACAAGATTTTTCGTTTCATTAAGAACCTGGCTGGCATCATCAGGGACATGTAAAAAAAGGAAACCTGATCCGGAGCATTTAGTGACTTTATTTATATATATTATGATTCAATAAGAAACAAATTCAACGAGGTAATAATCAAATCAATTATCATCAAATCAACAAATTAAGAAAAAAACGTATTTCCGTTATTGAATTCGAAACGCTTATAAACTGACAATAATCTTAGTAATATATAAAACTGAAGAGTTTGTTTCTTTGTTTGTTTGTCTGAACGCGCTATGAATCTCTGGAACTACAAGTCGGATTTGAAAAATTCTTTTTGTATCTGATAGCTACATTAATGAGGAAGTTTATAGGTTATCAAGCGTTACGTCACAATTCTTAACGCGGGTGAAACCGCGTGACACAGTTACTTACAGCATACTTATATACTAATAATATAAAGCTGAAGAGTTTTGTTTGTTTGAACGCGCTAATCTCTGGAACTTCAAGTTGGATTTGAGAAATTCTTTTTGTGTATGATAGCTACTTTTATGAGGAAGGTTATAGGCTATCAAGCACCACGTTACAATTCTTAACGCGGGTGAAATCGCGGGGCACAGCTAGTTGTAAATAAAATAGAAACAAAGCCAACACTTGGCCGTTAAATCCGTGACGTGACTCTAATACCGCGCTATTATTATAAATCACAGTTTGAACGCCGCCAAATCCGCACAATTCGATATGCATCTAATTTATGTTACGGCTGGCGGCATGAACTTATTGCACCAGCGCAAGCGCCAAGCCCGCCTCGTACTCCTTTGACGTGGTCTGAATATTATTGTTAAGATTAATTTCCCTTTTGCAAGATAGGGAAAGATAGATGAGATAGCGAAAGAAATAAAAGAAAGAAGAATATCTTTGTTTTCACGGAATTGAGAGAGAGAAGGGTGACGGGTCTTTATACTCTTTTTAAATGACTTCAAAAAAACGAAGGCGGTTCTCAATTCGACGGTTTTTTATGTTTGTTACCACATAACTTTCGACTGTGTGAACGGTTTTGGATGGTTCTTTTGGTCCAGGTTGACCAGGTCTTCAATGAAAAAATTATATATATATATATATATATATAAGTCTTAAATTGAAGACGGTTTTTTCCGTAACGCGAGTCATAATTATTGTAAGGAAACAATCGTCAAACTTCAAATATTAATTTGATTGATTGAAAAAAAATATCTGTATGTGAAACTAAATACATTTTTATACAAGGAACATTTCATATAAAATAATTCATAAGAACACTAACATATCACCATAGTTCCATAGTTCTATATTTCCACTAACAAGTTGCGAACGATCCGCCCATAAAATCCAATATTGCACACAGTCACGTGCCGTATATAATAGAGCGAGCCACACCCGCCCACCTGGCGGTTTTAATCTGAATATAAATTATCCATAATTAAAGAGGACTCGGACACGAGGAGAATAAATGCGACCACTTGAAACAAAGCCTTGGACTCCAGTTTAAACTGTGAGAGTGAGCGGTTTGCAGAAAGACTTTTTTATTTTTAATGTCTTCTCTTGAAATGAAGGTAAGCTATCTATATAGCTCACCAACACCAGGATTTACTGGTAGAAAATGTCATTAGGCTTTAACTTAACCCTTTATTTAGCGTAGTATACCCTTATAAACGTCAACGTAAGGTGAAATTAAAAATAGAACTAGCTAAGAATCCTACAATAACATTAAGTTGAAAGTCTGATCTTATCTGTTTAAAAAGGATTCTTCATTTCCTCCGGTTGTCAACGTCACTCTAGTCGCGCTTTCATACGATTTAATTCAAATAACTTAAGTAAACTTTTCAACCAAATATCCGATATCTACTAATAAATATTCCTAAGTACAGTCTCTTTGCATTTTATGAAAATTAAAAAGATACGAGTATAAGTAGAATGTCAATGTCTGAAAAGCTGTCCAATTCTAGAAAAATGTGCGATATACAAAATATAATATTATAATATACGTTGCTGTTTTTCAGAGCTGTCTAACACTACTTACAACTTTGTTCTCGCTAACGCTTGTAACGTACACCTCAGGCATATCTGACAGAGCTCTTGTAACACGAGCTCAAACGGTGCCATATTTTTTCGAGAAGCTTTGTACGTAATGGTGCTAAATTCGGCGTTATTCGTCCCATTGGTAGATAGCATAATAATGTAGCTACTGGTGCAAAGGCCGGATCCAGACCATTAATATGCTGGGCGACTCTTGAATATATAACTCTCCTATTGTAGAAATTCCAAATTGGAAATGTTTGGAAAATGTGAAATTAAAAAAAAAACATAGTGCATTGGTATTGGTAAGGTCGTTCGGTAACAAGGCCCAAGAGTGCGACTTTTGGGCCGTGTTACCGAACAACCAACTTTGCTGCAAATAATTCCAAATTTTTAGTTGTTTATAATCGTAATATATAAAAAAGAGGATATTAATATGATTGAAAAACAATCTATGGAGGTTCTAAAGATTATATAGTCTTTGAGAGTTTGATAGATTAACGCAGACAAAGAATACTTAAGTTAATTGAGAAGAGTAAATGTAGAAATAAAACTATGCGAAAAGTAATGTAAAAATATAAAATCACCAAGTACAAAAACCATATATGTAAGTACATATTTCACTAAAATGACCCCAAAAAAAAAGCGTGTCACGGTTATTAAATATAACGTGTAAAAAGTTGAATTGTTAATTACTTCAACTATTGAATTGGTAAAGAAAATTACAACTTACCAAGAAAACAATTGGTCGCCGTGCCACCGTAACCTATTTATTCTAATGTTGGCATATTCTCGGAACAGTACAATATACTCGTACCTACCCACACGTAACATTTGATTGGAAGTAACTCTGTGCGTGCGTACGAATTGCACTTCGTTTTTATGTGTGCCCACTCTGTAATTTTCCATTGATGACAGTTTGATCGTGGGCGTCCCAGCCGGCTACGGCAATGGTGTTTAGTTAAGGTTGAGACATATTAAGATACGCCACATTGTTTAGTTTAAGCAACCTATAGTTAATAAACAAGGTTTAAAACTACTTTGCAACAATCCGCCAATACGTCTGATGGTGTATATTTTTTACGTGCACGTTACAACGCCAATTGCCAACACAACACGTGTTTCGCTCCACAACAGAGCATCCTCAGGGTAATCGACTCTACGACTGTTAGTAGCCTATCAGTTGCAGCGTTGAATCCCGGCGTACCGTTCCGGTGGTTCCGAGGTCGATCCCTCGCACGCATTTTTCATTTTTATAATCATTTGCTCTTCGATAGAAAACTTTGAAGCTACATTAAGTTAACGTAGGGTATGTTAAGTCCACTGACAGGAAAATCACACATCGTATAATATGTACAACACAAATAGTGAGTGTGTACAGTACGTAACTGCCTTAATACTTCATAGGCTAATGCGAAATCGCTTTGTGCATTAATTAGTATCCACACACAGCAAACCTACGGTTTACACAAGCCCACTAAGTTACTGTTCGTGTCCCATGCCAAAACCGGCGTAGCATTGTTGAGATAAGGGCTATTATCGCCTGAGTGGACTGCTGTTTGGAAGCTGACGCCAGGCCAAGTAAACAGTGATGGACAAACAACACACTGGTTATCGAAATCCTATGTAAATTGCTGTCATTATTTTTATTGCCTGTTGTCTGTCGGATGATATTCCCAGAGGAAATGTTGTGAATTATGTACATGTCTATGCGGTGATGATTCACATATTGCTGGATTTATTCTTATTCGATTTCGCTTTGATTGCTGCATAATGTTGGTATAAAAGTTGATTGCGGAATTTTTGATTTTGTTAAGAAAATTGTAGTGTATTGAATTTGCCATACATAAACAATACAAAGAACAATTTATTATAAACACCACCGTTTTAATTGATACCCACTATTTCTTCCTCGTATGGGACCTCACCTCACCACCACCGCTGCCATCAAGCGCCATGAAGCAAGTCTAACTACTGAGATGTTATACTAATGTACTTATTTATTTATATTCTTAACTAAACGCTCCGAAACATGTACTATGTACAATTTCGAAAATTTTATAAACAGACAGCTCATAAAATTTCTTAAAAAGAAAGTTGAAATTGCATAAAAAATTATACGTTATCATCGCCGTGACTGTAGTGTTGAAAATTGAATTCTGAACGCAGAGCAACTTGGAAACGAATGCGGAGCGTGCATCGACCGCTAAGTCGATATAAAACTGTTTAAAATCGCATTTAAAATGGCGCTTCAGGATTGCTTTGTTCATAATGTTACGAGGACCAGACGGGTGAAAACAAAAATACAGTAAGTGTCAATATTTCTAAAAACATATATTAGAACTAAAAAATATATTGCAAAATATTTATTATTTTCATTCAAAAAGAAGATGTGAGAAATTATGTAAAAAGTGATTGCTTAATTGTAGCAAACCTTACTTTGTGGATGTCCATTGTTATTGAACTAGTATAAAACGTTACTTAATAAGTAAATATGTGTGAGTGTTCAAATTGTGATTATGTGGCTCGATATGAACACGAAAGCAGTGTTAAAAATTGAGTTCCGAGCGCACAGCGTCTTGAAATCTAATGTGCGGCGTGCGTTAGCCGCTGTGTCGATATAAGCTGTTTAAAGTCGCATTCTGAGAATAGCACTATGTAGCAGATTGCCTTGTTGATTTCTTTACGAAGAAATCAAATAGGCGATTGGTTGCAGCCAACTCTGATTTAAATTAGATTTCAAAATAAATTGTGGCATTTATTTAGTTTGAAATCTTAAACTAAGATGAAGGAGATTTTGTAATTTTGTTTTTAGAAGCATAGTCTTTAGAACCGAGATTTATCGTAAATTGACTGAGTTGAGTAGCTTTAATTTTCTACCTACTTTGCTTTTCAATTTTACTTAATTGATCTTTTTGAACGAGCAATGTAGTGATTATGTATAATATAATAAGATTTCTCAAAATTACTTTTTGAGATTGATGATACTTGTAATCAGTTCTAACTTGCTAAAAGTAGTATATAAATATCAGCTCTAAATAACTAACATGAAACTAGGTAACCTAATTGGAACGTAATATTGGAACTTTTTGACTGATATAAATGTATTACTGGTGCAATCTTAATTTGTACTGCACCATCACCTAATTGAAAATAAACAGAAAATGGTTATTTTTTCCTATATCGGTATTTGCCTATGCCTTTTCTATGTCAAGCAAGTCGGTAACTGGAATAAATATATAGAGCATTACCCAACGTAACACATATTTACCGTGGAAAGGAACGTAATGTAAACAAACTCGAAAATGGAACAGTCTGATTGCTTTAGAACGTAACGCGAAACGTGATCATAATATCGTTCCAAGATCGAACTTTATCCAATATTTCATGCGGAAAGAACTCTCATAGAGTGCCTCGATGCAAAATATGTTAAGAGGCGCGAACTCTGAGTAGGGTTGTCGTTTACCTGGCATTTATCTAATCATATTGCCTATACAACAGGGGCTGCACTGTGGGATTCTAGTCATGTACCGTTTGACTGATGTACAAGTTAGTGATACAAATAACATTTTAAGCTTACTTACCTACATACAGCCCTACGCTTGAATTCTGTGTATCGTACACATAGATAAATAATTACACAGACACCCAAACCACGTGCAGTTTACATTCATTACTCCGGATCGTCTACACAAATTCTTAACATACGTACAATAAAAAGTCGTAAGAATAATTACACAGGATAACATTTGTATTGGGAAGTGCGTATTTGACGGTCTTATTTGTTTAATTTTTAAAACTGACTCTTAGAACAGTGATTCTATCGAAAATTTTACAAGACTTACATAGTGAATATTTAGTACTCCTTATAACATTATCTTCTCTAGTTTAGATTGTCTGGAAAAAAGGCGCTTTATGGCGAAAAGACCGCTGCTCATAAATTGTCTTTTAGTCCCGGTTATTTCATACTTATGTTCTTTATGGTATATATTATTATTATTGAATTCACAAGGCTGCATCAATCCAGCAACCCTGGTTGCCAACAAGTTTGAACGGGATCGATAACTTTGTTGCGTGTTCAAAGTGTTCAGTTTACTCGCTACAAAGGGTTTCGCAGGGGAGCACACTTGTTCCAGTATTGTTGAGTTGATCTTTTATATGGAAATCGTTTGCAAGGCACCGTTATTCGAGGCGGAAAATGCGGTGTGCATTGACAGGTCAATTGCATTTCGTAGAACGATTTCGCAAGTGAAATGTTGTTGAATGAGAAAGCGTTTTAATATGCAATTAGCACTGTCTGATTTGTTTGTTTTTGGTGTACGTTATTGTTCAATTAAGGCCTAAAATGTCGACTATAACTGGTTAATGGTCTTGTAATTGAATTGCAATGACATGGCTAATACTATTGTGATAGTATAGTCTTGTTTGTTTAACAATCCATACTTTAAACTAAAAATGGTAAGGGTCTAATGCTTTTTAGTCAGTGGAGCCTTACCTTCAACCCTTTTTATGTCTCACTGCTAGGCACGGGTCTCTCCTACAACCGGGGAAGGCCTGGAGCATACTGCTCCAGTGCGGATTGGTGGAGATAAGGGTTAGTGGCCAACCCAGTGGAGCCTACTTCTCTTTAAATACGGTACTGACTTAAAAATGTAAGGAAGCAGTTGTATTCACTCTTGAGTGAAACTCAGTGTAAAGCGACTCGCTACTGTAACGAGCCTGTGTACCCAACAAATTTGTAACACAAGCAAGTCGCGTTTCGTACGAGTACAGTACTTGACGTGTTATGCTGTACTTACCTACTCAAACGGTACAACTGTTTCGTGTAATGTTTACGTACATTGACTTAAATGGTATGAACCAGAGGTCAGTAAACTTTTGTCACCTGGGCCGCTTTTAATCATCTACACTAATAATATAAAGCTGAAGAGTTTGTTTGTTTGATTGTTAATTAGCAATTCTAAGCTCTTTATAATTAACTCCATTCAATTTTGATCCTTCGCATTAGGTACATTATTTTATACCGATTCAAGAGTCATTGGACTCTTCTTTGGAAGATAAGAAAACACTTCAATACGTATCGAAAATGCTTGATTTTTTTAAATCGCCCGAAGTGCTCTTTCGGGATTGAATTTACTCAGCGACACATCAGAGGATCGTTCAAACCTCCCTTTGACGGCATTCATTTCACCGTATCGAATCGGGCTTTGAGTTTTTTCAAAGGTCCTACATCCTTAATAAATCGGAACTACTGAATGAAAATTTAACCTTATTTGATGACCAGGATACCGTAACATTTTCGGTGACAACTTTTGAGATTCTTGTTTTCCCATCGATATCCATTGAGACTTTATTTTGCAGCAAAATATTTATCTTAGGTGTAAAGCACGCCATGAACACCTATAGTTTAACATTGCTTAGGTAGGAATGCTGTGACTGCGATAACGGTCTTGGTCGTGATTCTCCAGGAGATGAAAAGGTAAATCAACATTTGAAATACCTAAGTGGATCGATTTTGTGTTATCTATCACAATTTAATCTTACTCTGGTCTACCTAGACTAACAAAAACCGAATGAACCATCAATAAAAAACGGTGACGCACCAACAATCCATTCAGAAGTTCGTTATGCACTTCACTCATACTGTCACGGTCCATTGGTTGCATTTTCCGTGACATTTTCGATGTTTTGGTGTGGAACAAGCAAAAAGTTGCTCTGCGACGGCTCGCTGGTTTGGATTTATTCGCTACCAGAACAACTGCATATCTGTCACGGTTATTGACTGGTCGTGTGTATAAATGACGCGTTGGGTTTATGGGTGCTATTGTAGTGTTCTGGCATTTTCTCTGCAACAAGCTAACAGAAAAGTAATGCTAATGAATAAGTACGAACTGTTTGGTACTTCTTGTCTTCACTTTTAATGGAAGTCAAATCATAATTTGGCTTTAAGAACCGGTTTCTTTCAAAGCGAAAAGAATCGAAAGAGCACAGAGAAGAGATATTTTATAAATAACTAGTCATATATCGTTATTTCGTGGTGTGCGGCGAACAGGCTTCCTTGTATGACAGAATGAGAAGACTTAACACTCGGGAAACACTACTGCCTCGCTCTAAGCAGGTCACATCTTCGGCTGATGAAAGCATCCTATTCACTATGCCAATTACGAGTATGTCTGCATATATCCTCTGAGACGAAGCAAAGGTATTTCCGTACTCATTTTGAAAAGCGGCAACTGATATTTCAATGATATATATATGTATTTCGATAATTGTGTTCATAGATATCATAATATCATGTGAGATGCCGTTCATCCTTCGATGGATGGAGTAATAGATGGGACATGGACAGACAAACGTTCCCTGCGGGCGATGTACAAGTTAGTGCAGGATAAATTGTGCCTCTGGGAGATTTGGGGCTCGCGGAGAATAAAGTTCTATAAAACTAACTAAACCGAAATTTGGAACAAAAATCGAGAACAAATCCAATCACAAACCACTTTTGTGACGTACCTACTGTATAAATCAAATTGTTAAACTTGTCACTAGGGAATTATAGAGTACTGTTGAAAAATTTGTATCAAGTTTTTTAAAAGCTCGTTGCTGTGATGTGATGAAAAATGGCGGGATTGTGGACTATGTTACACCAGCGTACAGTACAAACATAATCCTACGTACAGTCACACATTGGGTAGATACAATCTCCTATTCCTTTTACATATGTTACTATGACAAGTATACAAGTTAATTTATTGTTTCTGTAATATTAAGTATGTATAAAAAGCGTTATTACAACAACAAAAAATTAGGAATTAGTATTAAAAAAACACCGTAACACACAGCCGTGCCTGTGAATTTCATTAAAAGGTACGCCGCGCTCCTTTTTATAGGAAACACTGTAGATTTTATTACGCATTGTAACCTAGTAGTATCAGGTTATTTGCATACAGCCTTATTGAAAAGGTCTAAGAGTAAGAGGATTTTTGATAATAAAAATGCTATCGCATCCGAGACTTATCCCGCGATGCTTTGAGTCGATTTTACGTGGTTTTTACTGTCGGATACAATGAGAGGCGTATAAAATATAAATATAGCGTATCCCTTGATATATAAAAAAAAAAACAAGATTCACAGTGATCGGTGTCAAATACCTTCTTAGTAAAACAGTGTATTTTGCACTCATTTTATTCAAAACTAGACTTAGATCATAAAGCTTTTATTTCACGTCGCGCGGACTGTCAATGGAAAAATTTCCTTAGGTAGGTATTAGAACTGGTACAGTTCTCCCGGGGAGGTATTGATGTTCTTATAACGTAACTCGTAAGATGGTGACAAAGAATAAATCTAAATGCTTTTGTACCATTTTTGTATTTATTAGATTATCCCCAAATCAGCCGGTTTCGCCGCAAATTCGTAGAATATCAATGGCCGAAATCGTAGATTTTTTTGTCTTCATTCCGTTTATTTAAACAAATTTGTCTTTGCTTAGCTTTTATCGATATCTCCACTTCATTACTGGTAAGATATTCTGGTAACAACATTGGGAACGCTTTATCTAAACGGAACAGGCATTATACAAACAAAGAGCTCTTGAAGAAATTTGATTGATAATAAATTTATTACCACAAACATTTACATTACAACAAAAATAAACTATGTATTTCTACAAATAGAAGACTGTTATTAATATTGAAGTAGATTCAAAATTCCCGGCGGCGCAGAAATTTAAATGATGAACTTATATTTCTGTTCTCGGTCTGGGGGTGTTTGTGTAATTGTCTTTGTGTGTGTCCATGGCACCCACGACACAGGGAATCCTAGTTTGGGGCTGTCAGTGTGAAGCGTTATAAAATAAAAAAATAATAATAAAAACATCTCAGTATCTCTCGCAGCGGTGGATGTATAAATTCGAACGCATTTAATTAAAGTCGAGAGAAGTGGTTTCAAACTGAACAAGAATGTTTCGAGTATCGGAAAACGTTGGTTCTCGGTATCCAATGAGATCTGTTTATACTTCTCTGAATTAAGTAACTAATTTGTGTTTTACATTGAAAGTTCAACAGAGCGAGTGTTGTTTGGATTTGGGAAGTGTACGAATTAAGTCTTTCATAAAGAATCATGATGAAACGCGCATAGCCTCGCTGGTAGTGTGGATCGCAAGCGATCACATTGTTAAGCAACGTCGTTCGCGGCCCGAACTCTGATGGATAACCGCTAGTGGCGAATCTCATGCGCGCTTCCGTGCTTCGGAGGGCACGTAAAGCCGTCGGTCCCGGTTATTATCGATAGATAACAGTCGTTAAACCTGGTCGGAGGCCCTCTGGGCAGTTTGACAGCATCCGACACGGGTTGGCCACTAACTCGTATCTCCACCAATCCGCATTGGAGCAGCGTGCTGGAGTATGCTACAGGTCTTCCCCGGTTGTGGGGAGACACCCGTGCCCAGCAGTGGGACATCAAAAGGGTTGAAAACAATAGAAATGGCGAAATCCATACATTAAATAGTATTAAAAAAATTAAATTATGTCTTGATTATGCGTTCTAATTAATTCAATAAATTAAACTTTTCTCATATTTGAGAAGCCCAGCAGTGGGTGATGTATTGATGATTATGATGATTAGTCGTATACTGTTAACATATTAAATTACTCTTTCACTTTTCTCATAAAACAGGTATTTCTTTTTAAAATTATACGCTACTAGTCATAAATAATCAGTAATATTATAGCAAAAAGCTTTTAGGAGGAAAAAATAATTAGAATTTATGAAATTCCCTAAAGGAAAGCTTCCCAATAGAGATAAAGACAAAGCTAGCCCGAGGCTATATCTTCGCGTGAGAGCCACGTCTCAAGCCACAATAACAGCGAGTACACAAACCATTCTAAATTAACTTCCATTCTCTCAAGAAGAGGGTTTTCAAAACGTGGTTCATTTTCCCAACTAACACTGTCTTAACTTGTACAGGCAAGTCTTACAATACGTAAACATGTTTAAATGTAACGATAGATTTATTTTGTAATCTATAATTTAATAAAACTTATAATGTTAAACGTATATAAGGGCTTAGAGCAGTGCCTTGTGGTAGCCCAAGTTTTTATGAAAACATAAAAAAGGTAATAAAATTAGGTTTAAATAAACCATTGTTTAAAATAGAACAAAATATCCAGAATTGTGCAGCATTGCTCTCCCGGGGGTGCTCCACTGGTATAGTATAAATGCGTCCACTAGGCAAAGAGAAAACATCGCTTCATAACAAAAAGTTTTAAAGAGAACAAAATATTTGTAGGTACGAGTACAAAGATACAACAGATGAAGGCGTACAAACCACATGGTTTAACTTAAATTACCTTATAAACCAATCTACATGATATGTTGTTAGTGTGAGTGGCTGTTTTACTAATCTAATGCATCTTTTATATTATTTATTTGGTCTCTCACATACTTACGAGTATGTATTCATAATAAAAGATATCAATCAACTTGAAAAGAATTAATTAAGAATTCCCAAATTGACCTTATTAAGTTGCGGATATTCGTATACTGTAAACAGCACCACCTAGCGTCCGTTCAAAATACCCGATTTAAAATAAAGACAAATATTTTCATAACCGAAGCACCAAAAGAAAACGTTGTTTATTATCGTTGTTTATTATTACTATGTACATCGTGACTGAGAAAATTCGGGGTGAATTTTTTGCGCATTACCGTTTTCCATATATCTTTGCCCCGGTCGGGTAAATGGAAGGTAATGTTAAGCCTGTTTGTCGACACACCAACGCTTTCAACGAGAGGTCTTCCGGGCGCGATACCCAAGCGGACTGTAACCGCTCTTATCCCGAAATCAAATACAAACAAACCGGTTTCGACTGAAACAATACACACCCGTTTTTTGTATTCCATTATTTTTGGATCGACGGAAACGTTGGACCGAAAAATGTAGGTAATTTTTATACAAATAGCAGTAGAGAGGAAGGGGATATACTTATCATTATATTAACGGACGTTCTATGCTGAAACCTCGAGGGATTGAACGAATCTCAGATAATGCCGCTTTGGTATAGGTTTTTGTTATCGGCCCACTCGACGTACTGTCGCCTACCTCGGGCTAGGGAAAAGTATTTCTATGGAATAAAAATGTGGAATTTTTTTTAAGTACTGTTTTAACTCCGCTTTTAACTTTGTTGATAATCAAAAGTTTACCATGGTTAAAGTTTATTCAGAGTTTCATAAGCCTTGTTGTATATCTGCAATTTATTATCATGGAAACATAATCATAATTTCTAAACATGTAATTTAAAGGCTGTTCATTAAAAATTCACATTTCACGCTGAGTATTTCAAGCCATCTATTAATATTTTGCCGAATTTCTCGAGGCCGAAAAAAAATACAGGGTAAAATTAAAATGTTAACGAACCCACCTAATTATCATAAATTTAATAAATTACATTGAAACAAAGAAGATCCGTGCACTCGTTTTGTGCAAATTCATCCATTCCGGGGTTCTAAAGACTCGGCGCGGGCCAATCTCCTGGAATCCGGGGCGAGACGAAGCTTATTTCACGCGTGCGAAATGCATAATTAACTTATATTAACATACGACGCCGCGTTCACAGTGCCGGCTTAATCACAACAGAAGACGCCTTACGAGATTATCATTCGCAACCGTTTGTTTGAACATGGACGAGAAAAGGAAACGGAGGTTGGCAATTTTATTTTAATTTGCTTTTCTTTGTTTTGTGTTGACCACTAGTCAAGAGTAAAAATTTCCAAAAGTTTACTCAGTGTTTTTATATCAACATCATGGTTTGATTACTTAGATTTCATCTTTTTATGTAAAGTTAGATGGTTGATTTTTATGATCGGATCTGATTTTGGACGGGAAAGTTTGGAGACACACTATGTCTGGGAGCTCTCAGAAGTAGTAAAGTAAACCTTTGAGTTACTTCTGGTACTTCGGTACAGCCTGCAAGCTGTTCTACTCAAATTTCCTTATCATTTTGCTATTATACACTGACACTGACAGTAACCGTCCCAAATATTTTTACCAAACTCGATCCAACCACTAAGCTCTTAAATGGTAGATCGGTAAGTCCAACAATAATCCAGATCAACCCAAATTACCGCTACTCGTTCTCAATAAAGCAAGTTCCCAATCCTGCGTGGGTCACAATCGTAACACAGCACAACCGAAATGATGCTCCTCGGTTCATTATTAAGGAGGAAGCGAGAAGTAGGTCACGTGACAAACTTTACTAGGCATAAACGGCCCGATTAAGTGGCATGATGTTATATTGTTCGCTTTGTGCACGCCACGAGCATATTCTCTTTGTGGAGCCAAATGTGACCGTTTCGAGAGTGTGGACAAAGATGGCCTCGCTCAAACTATTAGCCGGCTTTTGAGTTACTATGATTTTAAATTGCTTTGATGTTGTTAGAGAATGTGATACTTGTATGATGTAATAATGTTATGAGATTTCATTTCACACAGTGAAAATTGAAGACTTTAATGTGATAACTTGAAACAATTATCTTGTTAATTATTGTATGACGGTCTTTACTCTTATGCTTTCACCATGCTTTAACCATTACACTCGTATGTACAGCTACTTTTTGTTCTCTTGACAGTCAAAGATATACACCATACCAACTGTTTTAGAAACAGTTTTATCCTTGATTGCAATCTCCTGAATGCAGCTTATTGATCGTCTTTTGTCATTCTATTAATTTAAATAGCGCTCCGCCTTTAATTCTTAAATCATTAATCAAATGTATTTGTTTTGTTTCTTACTTCCTTTTTATCTTTTTTTCTTTCAATACGAAACATAGTTGCAGAGTTCCTTTCTACGGACAGATATAAACTCCGCTACTGAGAAGACCCATAATTCCTAAGTTTCATGTTACCACAAGCTAACGACGTCATGCACGTAGCTCGTTAAATGCCATTAGCATTTACAAGGTTCATCTAGTTCTACTTGGAAAATGTGACTTACGTACGTACCAATTCGTGATAGTGCCGAGTGTCCCTGTTTTGCTGAGGAAGATCTCTTTACCGTGTAATGTACTTTGAT
Source organism: Noctuana stator (assembly GCA_018231225.1). NCBI lineage: Eukaryota > Metazoa > Arthropoda > Insecta > Lepidoptera > Hesperiidae > Noctuana > Noctuana stator. Next base: position 15,499 of record DWQK01000846.1, read on the forward strand.
GGAAAAGTCAACATTCCTTTATAAATAGGTGGTTAACGACAAGTCCACCACCTTTTCTATTACCCGATGATGCTAATAGACTAAGCATGAACCCACCTTGACCACTGTTAAGGTCAACGGCCTATCAATCTTTCATATTAACCTTCCGTTCCCAAGAGTTGCTACTTCTAACGTAGTCAGTCAGTTCGTGCTTTGTATCAGCGGAGTCAACTGGTACAGAAATGTACCGTATTACGTCCGAAGATTTCTTAGCAACTAATGACGTCACCCTTATTACTCAAACACTAACAAGAGCGTCTAAATCCAAGGTGAGTTATGCGTCCGTGACAGTGACGAGTGTCGCTGTGTCATTAAGCCAGAATTCATTCATCATACCGTACATACAATATATCCGTGATCCGTATAATCCGCAGCTGACGAGAGGCCAAAAATTGCTCTCCACGTACCACACTTATTGTCGAGATTTGCAGCGGGAGAACTGAATGACCCTTTCTTAACAAGTTGTCTTGACTTTTGTGCTACGTTTGGTTTTGTACATATTTTTACTTGTACAAGTTATTACTTGGTTTTGCTCAATATCAGGATAAAGCTATGCTGCATATTTATATATATGCTGATTTTAAAGATGTGCCCAGAGTATTCCGCCGGCTTGTTTTCTTTCGGTCTACTGAATTGACCTCTCTACAAATTTATTATAAGTATAGATTTAAATACTAAAATTATTGGATATTTTCTCAATTATAGAAGAATGTTTTATGCACAACAGTTTGTTTAGTCGAGTATACTTGTATTTTCGAACGCAGCACACTAAGTTGAGGGATAGCAAATGGCAGGATTTGAGCATAATGGGCGAGTTACACGTGTCAAGTCACTACAGGCATCCTTCTTCCGAACATAATGGCCTCGTATCGTGTACCATACCCTCACAATGTTCCACATTGTGAGGGTAAGCTCCAGCTTAGGATATTATCCTTTTACGTAGAACTCGTAACTTTAGTTGGATGGAGGTTCATTTTACAGAATATTTTATTGTAATATTCGTTCTACGAGTATGTCGTGGGACGATTGTTGAACCGGGGCGATTAAGATCTGTCTGAACACATCACAGCATTTCTTGATGTGTCGGAGGCAGATCAATAAAAGCAACGTACTTATTCGTAATATGTCCAACTGGTTTTCTAGTTACTTGGCAACATAACGATGTGGCATCGTTAACACTGCAGCGCACGCGCCTCTTTTTTGACAAGCTTAGTCACGTGCTCCACAATTGTAAATATAGTAACATACATTTTTTAAACAGAACAACAGTTAATTATTAAAGACAATAAAATAGAAACTGAATAAATTAAGTTCTTAAATACTATTTTAGAATGAATTCAACTCTTATCTCTCTACTTTGGCTCTACTGAAGGTTTAACTAACTTCATTACGTAAAATACATTTTTAATGTAAAATATTAAATTAAATACGTTATATATTCCGCAGTGACTCCGTCAAGCACACTCCTTCGCTGTGACAATATGAATAATTTCAAGTCCACAATTAAATTTCATTTTGTCGCGTGTCGAGTGCCGTACATTTACGAGTTTGCGGCATTGTCTCGGTATCTGATTGTGTTCTGTTAATTTACCGGACATAATTAGACGTGTGATGTGATTGTCGTGTCGATTTATACGAAAGCGTCGGACGATGTAGACGGCGGATACTGAAATTAAATTTAATGTTATTTTCAATCATTGGCAAGTTATGAGTGCAAGTAGTTAGTTTTTGTTTAGATGTTTACTATGTTAGTGTAAAGTGTTGTCGAAATATTGATATACACTGTACATTAGTATATTCAACAGCTGTTTAATTTCCACTGCTGGCATTGGAAAAAGAGGAATAATTGTCGCAATTCTGACCGGTCCTGCAGCCTCTAAATCCAGCAGTTTCCCGCTATCTTCTTCAGGTCATCAGTCCATCGGATCAGAGGGTGACCTGTGCTCCTTTCGCCGAATGGTAATGCAATTTGAGGACTTTCCTTCCCAATCGACAGTCAGTCCTTAGAAATCAAACTTATATTTTCCCATAATATAAAAGCACGCAGGAACATATTACTTGCATAAAAACGTACATCAGAACCAATCTGAAAACCAATTGAACCGCTCTTTGATATAACATGGTTTTAATTGCTTCCACCTATAAAGAAGGCACGTTCATCTTTAATTAAAATGTTCAAAGCACTTTCCGAGGAACAATTTTCGTTGCTATTGTTGAAAGTAGAACATTTATTATATCTATACTCAAAAGTTGCTTTGGATTACATTATGACTTTGTTAATTAACTTCTGTAAGGTATTGAACATTGAAACCCGTTTACCTATATGTAGTTTAGGTGTTAATGTATTGTGTACTAATGAATGTCCGCGAATTGAAAGCGAAAAGTAGGTACTTTTTACAGCTAAGCCTTTTGTTAGCTAAGTTAACTGATCAATATTTTATACCCTTTTCTTGCCAATAAATGTTTGACGTGGAACCTTAAATTATACATTATAACAACCTGTGTGTTTGACGACCCGTGTGATGTAGTGGTTACCACGCCAGTTCACCATTTGAAGGGTCCCGGGTTCGATCCCCGCGGGGTAGAATTTTAAATGATGAATTTAGATTTCTGTTCTCGGTCTGGGATTA
>DWQK01000847.1:0-18164 GCA_018231225.1 Noctuana stator
GCTAGTGCCTCCCAATTTAACTTGGTCCAGTTTTGACAATGGTATCCATGGAAAAACCATATGAATCTTAAATTTGCAAAGCGATTTATAAGCAATCAAAACACCGGACAACTAAGTGACGCGTTACCAAGCTACAGCGTAGATCAATAACCGCGTTAAAAGCTACAGGTGCGTGCTACGGGTGTATTTCGAATTTGGACGCTACGCCGAAACGGTTTATGATTTATGACTTCGCTTTTTCATCTTATTTTAGCCGTGTAATGTATAAAAAATAACTTTCAATATAATGAACAATCTTAACTCTTAGGATTACGCATCTATATTTAAAGAAGCAGTGACAGCTTAATATTATGATATAATTAATAAAAAGTGTACTCATTAGTTATGGGTACTTCTATATAACTAGCTTTGGCCCCCGGTTTCACCCGTATTAAGAATTGCAACGTAGCCTATAGCGTTCCTCGATAAATGGACTATATTACACTAAAAGAATTTTTCTAAACGGTCCAGTAGTTCCTGAGATTAGCGCGTTCAAACAAACAAACTCTTCAGCTTTATATTATTAGTATAGATTAATCTATTGGGCTTCTTAATAAATACGCAAAATTTTACAGGTGAATGTTTGTTATTTATATAATAAATAATAATAATTATAATTTTTTTGTTGAATGACATTTAGTTCGACTTAGGTTACAGGTAAATAAAACAACTCAAAATCTTGCCCCAATCTTAGACTGATACTTAAAAATAAAACTAAAAATTATATCTTAGATACTAAATTTTTATCTCGTTCAATTTTACGAGATAATAGCAAGGTCGTGAAATCACAGTGGAACAAAAAACAAAGGATCATAAAATCGTTTTTCGCTTAAAGTTAAGGCAAGGCAGAACTAAGGGCCAAGTCTCTAACAAAGTTGGGAGGGAATTGTTTCCTTTTTTGTTACTGTTAGTAATCTCCTCGGCTTCTATCAAGTGATCTTTCGTTCGTGAGGCCTGCCGCCTGACCGCCTCACATTACATAAATAAAATGTTTGCTAGCCCTCAGGGAATACAGGGCGTTAGTGAACGCCTTTTTGCTCAATTGGGAATGGAGGTTTTTCTTGGAACATCGTAGGTTCGTGCCAGAATTTACTTAAGAGCGTGCTCGCAGAATCGCGCTTCGACATAGTAATTGATCGGTCGAAATAAAACTAAGAATCTAATTTGAGCACGTTTTGTAAACTAACCCTTAAGGCACATAAAAAGTATTTAATGAGTATCTGTAACACGTTCTTTAAATGCGGTTTAGGTTTACTGATTATGTAGAGAAATATTTAAAAACTAATGTTGATATTGAAAATATTCTTCGCGTTTACACATTTTATGATCAGTTGTAAGATTGAGCTATTCACGAATATCATGGCAAAACGTAAGTAGTCAAAATACAAAAAAATTGTCCTTTCAAATATAATAGATTGCAGATATAATAGTTAATTTTTACTGACCTCACGGGTGACGTCACTGTAACCCAAGCGTGTAGACAAAGCGATTAGGCCACGCTTGTATAAACTATCGCGTGTGGACGCATTAAGGGAATCTTTTATACAAAGTCTGTAGCTTTTATCGTTGCTATTGTCAATAAACGTCCTCAATTATCTGGGCTTACATAAATTATTGGTTTGTATTCCAGAGCGATAGATTTTTATAATATTCAAAACTCCCGCCGAAGTATATTTAGAAATGGAGAAATCTTAACTATTGGAATAATTTTTTTTAATATATAATAATACGTTTCGGATCTTTTGGAGGGTTTTTTACTAATTACAAAAGATAAAGCAATAAAGTTTTACATTTCTTTTTGATACCGTGTTCTTTGATAACTGACTACCAAATATCGACTCCATAAGAATGCTTCTAGAATTAGGTCTGCCTTCTGTTCCTGTAATTATAGATGCAGGAATTTTAATAAAAAGTAATAAGCAAATGAGTTGTTCTTTACTAATTAAATTTGGTTTTAGAAGCCTTACCTTGGCTTACGCTAGCTCTGATTGATAGCATCCATATTTTGTAGGTGACGGCAACAGTAGCTCAGCTGAAATCGGTTTCAGTTCCACACGATTACACCTCTGGAGCCTTTGAGACTTTGATCAATCGTTTCATATTCGGTAAGGTAGAGAGCATTTTTGTTTTAAAAACGTAATTTAAAAAAGAAACGGGGCTGTCTTTGGAAACTGCAGATAGAAGGGAATACTCATTGAAAGCGTTCGGTTCCATCATTTTCACCCAAAAAATGCTCAACACACCTAAAAAGATTTCACTTCAAACATTAGATCAGACATATATTAGACAAGTATTTAATGTGCATGCATACGTTCAGGAAGTATGTTTAAGTATCATAATATATAAACAGATTAAAAGCTTCAGAGTACAACGTACAATTACGGAGAATATTAAATTTCATGTTCAAACTGTGCTGTAAATTTGTCGGTGTATATACAATTTTGTTATAATAAATATCAAATATGTCTTTGAAAAATAGTTCATCTCTTTTAAGAGGCAAAATCAATTCGTAAGGATTATAACGATAAAGGTTTCCTAATGACCCGAGAAATATTTCTTTGATAGAACAAAAATACGTCTCGCTTAATATTTTCCGTTTGTGGAGGAGTTGACTTGTTAAGATCTCAGATAAGTAACAAGGAGACACATGAAAGCCAATGTAGGTATATATACTTACCGGTATTAGATATGTATGGCGCGGCGAAGATATGCTTATAAAAAATATTTTAAGAAAACCTTTCGAATAAAAGGGTACGGGACAGAAGATTAACGTTTATTGAAATTAAAAGGAAATTTGAATATTTTGTTTTTGATTACGCCTATTTTTTAATAATCATAATATATTTTCTTAAATGAACCAATCTTAATTAATTTAATTTCACTTCCGACGACTTGCTCGCTTAGTCTAGTCTGTATTGAGATATAGATACATGATGGAAAATCCAAATTACATATTAAAAACCAAGAAGGTAGGGAAAGAACACGCACCCTTATTATTCATAAAACTTTTTAGGGTTCCGTTCCATATTAATATCTACAATAGAACCTTATAGTAAATTATTATTTAGACAAACGCATAAAAATTTAGATCAGAAACTGACTATACAATTATAGTATCCCGACCATGCTGACACTTTTTTTATAATTTTTGTAAATATTAGAGATGTTATATTTCGGATTTGGATACGAATACGAATATTTTAAATAACTTTATATCAGTTTCGGTTAACGTTACGAATGTAAAATAATTTCGGTTTATCATGCATATTATAAAAAAAAATATTATTAATAGAAATTATTAAAGAGTTATAAAACTGATATTATTCAACATTTCTATTGGAATTCTGGTAGAAAAAAAACTCATAAATTTTACTCTGCAACTATCCTAAATTATTCGAAACTTTTACTTCGGATTCTGTTAGGGTTTCGGATAGATTTTTATGTCAGATACCCAATAGTTTCAGTTATGGTTACTGAGCTACATACTTATAAAATACGGAACCTTACTAAGAAGGTACAACATCGCACTTAACCAGTTTTTATGTTATATCCAACTAAATTATGGCGAAATCGCGTGCTTTAGAACATTCTGTCACGGTCTATTATGCAGTGGCATGAAAACCTGAAAATGTTTGCGATCTCTGCATACATATACCTATATTAGTAGATGTACGATGGTCGTACTTACGTACCTACCTTCGCCTCCGCAGAATTTAGTATGGTGGTTTTTACGGTATAAACGTTTTAATATCAAACCCTATATAAAACCAACAACAGAGTGTGTTATGTCCTTTCTATGCTCAAAATGAAATGCGCGTATTTCGAAATGATCTATCTTCTTATCATCCTTAGCAAAGTTTAACCAGAAAGTAATCTTAGTCTTTACCTCCAGTAGGTAATCAAGGCTTTGCTCTGCTAAGCCACCTTCCTACGTTAAGCTTAAGGTAAGCCAACTTAAATACTAAAACGACACTGCATGAGAGAGCGCATTTATAGATTTTATATATACGAGTCGTTAGAGTCGATTTCAGTAGCTGGTAGGTATTTGGTACAGTAGTTTTTACTCAATTATTTAGAAACAATTAATAGTAAATTCAATCAATCGGTTTATCGGTTTTAGGCACACTTTTAGATTTTTAGTGAAACGGGATAAAAAGCTGACGTAAAAAAACTCTCAGCGCTTTAAAATCGAATATAATACATTTAGCTAAATAATATATAGGTACACATTACATATACGTTTCTGAATGTTACGCCATACGAGCATTATGTAAAAATAAATTGAATTTTCCAATCATCGGCTAACCGTTTACACGGTATTTAACAATTTGTAAGCGTGCGATAATAACAATGTTAATAGTGTAGATTCGATCAGTAACGAAATAATGAACGTTGTTCAAACATTTAGTAGACTGAAAACGTCTAAAGCTGTTAAGGAAATGACGAAAGATTAGGTAGGAGTTAATTCGGTTAGTGGAACCTATTTCTTAGAATTAAACAAAAGTAACACGCACATACGGAATACGAGTATATTTTATCATTTTACGCGATATACAAGAAATAATATAGAATGAAGGCAATGGTAGAATAATTAAAATATTTAAGTCAAAGAGTTTTATAATTATGTTATTAATAATAATAATAATAAAATCAGTTTATTGCCATAAATGAACACAAATGGAAAAAAAAGTTAACATATTCTTACACTTGCATTCAACCCTTTTTTTATATCCCACTGCTGGGCACGGGTCTCTCCCCACAACCAAGGTAGGCCTAGAGCAAACTCCACCACGCTGCCCCAATGCGGATCGGCGGATTCGTACACTTAAATCTATTATTATGTAGGGCGATGGGAGGGTGACTCAGCTTGTGCTAACGTGGCCGGTAGTCCCGTGTAGCGCTGGTTTTCAGTCACTATATTTTTATGGTCATGATATTTATGATTTGTTTATGTATATTAATTATCTCGATGCTGATGATTAGTTATTAAAATTTTACAACAAAGTTAATAAAACAATCTAAAACTTTTTGGCTTTCGATTTCGAAGATTAGCATATTTTTAATCCGAGTAGGCCATAACTGAAACCTAAATGTGTTATATATTTAGACTATATCAGGATTTTTTTCCATTTCTTTTTGCAACGGACAAACAAAAGAAAATGGTAGAACAGTAAAAACGGCAGTCTTATCGCTAAAACACCGATCTCTTTCAGGCAACCGAGGATTCAGACCCTAACGTTGAACAATATGTATAAAGTATGTTATTAATAACTTTTATAGTAGGTACTTAAGGTAATAGTGTATGTCTAGCGCAGCAACATGATCCCGTAGGTTCAAATAAGTGCTTAAGTGCGCGGACAATTTATTGTGCGTAGGTTTGCGTGATGGCAGTGACACGTTAGCTACGAGATATGGTATGATATTAATGCAGTCTATCTATCATTAAGGTCAGCTAGCTGGGGAATAGAGAAGTATAGTTAAAGGAACACCACCAATCCACATTGGAGCAGCGTGGTGGAGTATGCTCCAGGCCTTCCCCGGTTGTGGCAAGAGACCAATGCCCAGCAGTGGGACATAAAAAGGGTTGAAGCTAGTTAAAGGAACAACAAATGTTATACATTTTTATGACATAATTTTGAAATTTATTATTAATCCTACCTTTGCTCGTCTTTAAAGAATGTTATTTGTGAAACTCTGACTCGTAATCCTAAGGGAAAATGTCAAAGCTAGCTAATCCTAAGCCGAGGCCGCAGAGGGAAGGGGACGCGTTAAAACAGGTGGCATATAATACGAGTATGTGTGACGGTGAGCCAGCAATCGTTGCTACTAATCGCCTAACAAATTTTAATCAGTGCGGACACTCTGGTTATTTTTGCACATTTCATTATATTTTTTACATCTCACACTGATAGCTCCGTCCTAGGATTCCCTGTGTCGTGGCTGCTATGGACACAGACAAATACCCATACCGGAAACAAAAGAAAAATCTAATCCAGGACCCTCCGAATGTTACACTGACATGGTAACCACTACGTCATATGGGTGATTACTCGTGGTATTCCACGTGTCACGTTGTCTTCCTGCATCGAAGAGCTCGGCTACTTGAAGATTAATTTATGATACAAAATATCGACAATCGCTTTAATAAGCTCACTGAACGAGAAACTGACGATTTCACTTTTATCACACTGTCAACAGTATCAGTTATCAAGTTAATAATCTGTAAATTTGTACAAAATAATAAAAAAATACAACCGCGTTCATTCTACAGCTTTTAAAAGTTGCATTACAATGAGCTTTCAGAATAAAAAAGTTGTACCACGAACTCGAAGCAAGCGCCCGAGGGCTTCACTCGAATTAAAGTTTTACAATTAGGGGTTGAAACATCGTCCCAAAAAGTGTTTAAAACGTGATCTTTGTTCTACCAAATAGGCAGTTTATTTTTAGTTTTGGAACAATAACCGAATGGGCACGTTGTTTGATAAAATTCCCTCCATAGATCTTCTTTTCTTGATGCTACATCACCATTCATTTTTAACCGACATTAGTTAATCAGTACCATACGTATGTAGGTATCTATATAACATTGACGGACCTGCAAGGTATTTGCACACGATAATCGATTAGAATTTCCAAACAAATAGTTTTCTTTACAAGACGTTAGCATGATCGGAGGCATCACAAGTTTAAAAATAACTTTACTGAAACTACCTGAACTATTGCATGAAGTAACGATCATGCGAGGGACGGCTACCGTTCTAGAATTCCCAGTAGAGTATTCACGTTTGCAAATAGAGAGCGCGCCCTCACGCGCTACTCAAAGGTTTTATATTTCAAAGTAAATTCCAGCCTTATACATCTCTTTATGGAAATTCCTTCACAGTTTGTTAAAGTTACATCCACGATATGTGAGACGACTTTACTAATATACGTGACCTATTGATAGATACCTATACCTTTGTTTTAAAGTAATATAATAGCGTGCAAATGAATTAACAAATAAAATACCTATATAAATAACGTTTCACACTCACAGCCCCAAACTAAAATTCCCTGTGCCGTGGGTGCCATGGACACACAGAAACAAAATTTTGGTGTTTTATTACTTGAAAATAATAATTTTTTATTTCGTTTGGTCACACACAAAAAAAATTACACACCCAGACTAAAAACAGAAATTTAAATTCATAATTTAACAAAATTGATATAGAAGGCGCCTATACGATTTCTAGAGCTTGTTCGCCTAAATAATGAATATTATGTATGTATTATTATTGCAAACAGAGTTAATAGTGAAACATGACCTTACATAAGTTTGAAGCTCGTGGGCGTACAGTCCATGTCTCGTTTCTGTTAGCGAATAAACTAGCGTCTGTGGTTTATACAGGGATGGCCGCTCCCTTTATAAGATCGTATAGGGACTACTTTGTGCCTAAATTAAGTTTAAATAGCTAAATTTAGTGATGTATAGAGCACGTAGTACATTTCTCGTTAGAAGGGAGACAAAGGTTTGGAAGACTGTGATCTAGTCGGGTAGCTAGTGTAGTTACGAGTGCCACCGCCAAATCCCTTTCAACTGTAATGTAACATTATTAACATATTGTTTTATATTACGGATTGACGGAAAAATTTACGACGCACATCGATTTTATTAAATACAATCATATTATTAAATGGTAAAGATTTATGTTTAGCTAATTTCTTATGATTATATAATTCATAAACTCATATATTATCATGTGTTTTAGTCAAAAGAAATTAATCATAATAAAAAAACATAAATGTGAAACAAATGAAATGCATTTGCGTAAAAGTGACGCTTTGATTTCACTTTTCTCGTCGAAATATCTGACGTTTCACTTCAAAAATTTTAACTTTATGCCCGTCTGCTCTTGTGTGCCATTCCTACAACAATCGCCAATCCCATACCGGCTGTTAAGTTTATAAACAAGAACATAACGTGAACGTTACGTCCAAACCTTATACTAGTAAAGCTAATGGTTCATATTTCAGCAACACAAACTTTATTCCCGTGGTGCGCCACTAAAAAGCTTTCAGCTATACCAAAACTTTCATCAAGAATTTTACTAAAATATGCTTTTACTCTCGGTTCATTTGGTATTTATTTATGTAACCTTTTGAAGAACAGTTTTTTTTTATATTTCACGCAAAGTCTACCCTTATATCGCGAGTCTCAAAAGATCCCCATGCCATAGCAACATGTGAAATACTTGAGAGGAATATTTATTCAAAACTTGCACGTTCGCAATATTTCACGATTAAATTTACCTTATCCGAATAAGAAACGAGAATGGTGTATGCTACAAAATGAAATGCCAATTCACGTCCGATGTAGGAACGAAATTTCCGTAAAAGTAATGCATTAGAAGGCGACGTGGCACGTAATGCCGCTTAATGTAATTTTTAAGGATACCGCCGTTCCGTGAGATCTTTCCATCTGAGCAAATATTGTTACATAACCATACGTGCATATTGTTATGGGAGCATTGGTTGCGAAAATCGAATAAAACATTCAAAGGATTTCTTGGGATCTAGTAACTTGAGCGTTACGAACATTCGGGATGTAAACATTTTCACAAAGTTAACTGGTACAAAAGCTCTCGCAATATCTAATGATAATACGTTACGCTAAGCACAAATGTTTGTTGGTACATTAAAATATTTAAATAAACAATTCATGAAATTAACGTCATCAAGATATATTTAATTTATCAAGGAGTCGTAGTAAAGATTTCTGTTCCCGGTCTCGGTGTTTATGTTTATTTGTTTGTGTTTATTTGTGTGCGTCCAAACGAAATTGAAAAATAATTATTTTCAGGTAATAAAACACCAAAATTAATTTCCAACGACGAACAATGAACACCCGAATCAACATGTATCTTTGCATAAACGCTCGTGAACGCATAAATTATCTTCCGTTGCCTCAAAACCGCGACCTATTTTCACGTAATTTATCATTGTGTGTAATCCTTCTCTTTCTACAGGTGGCATTTATTTTCACGTGTCGTGCAGGTTCTTTGTGGCATCAATAATAATGGCTTCAGACTTTAAATTCAGATGTTATATCTATATGAAACCTAGCTTCATTTATTAACTAAAGCCTACTTTACATCTCTGAAGGTTACCTGCTAATAATTATGCGTCGGTTCGGTTCATAAAACTATTTATTATTTGTTATGATTATCTGTTGTATTATTTGGCATCAAACGCTTTTATGGCTAACCCGTTAACCTATTTTCACGTACTTTATACACCACATGTAATGTTTCCTCTCTCCACAGGTAGCAGTTTTCACATTTAACGTCCACCATAGATGATTGTTCATAAACTCGAGAGTGTAATCAATAGGAATTAGTGCAGAAAATGCTTTTACTCAACTTAACGTAGCTGATACTGTAATATATTTTTTTATATTCTTACATACTAAACAATTAATTTGTGAGGGATGGAAATCGAATTCATGAGCGGCATTCAGGGGGTTAACTGCCAGAGCCACTAGCTCGTATTACACCAAGTGGACAAAACGTAAAACATTTCAATGCGACAAACAAAATACGATCTCTGTATCACTAAAAGGAAAAAGGGGATAGGAAATATAGAAAGGATATCGGAAAATAAAAATAAGGAAAGAAATTAAAGAGGAAAGCTTAGCAAATTGTTCGTCGCAGCCGGCGCCCTACATTAAATTGGATTACTCACGGTTGAGTTGCGTCACTTGTCTCCGTCAAGATGACACTACTACGAGTATCGTTTGTACGTGTATCGTGTATGCCTTATTTAGAAAACAGAACTGTAGGGTTTGTTTGTATAGGTAGAAAACCTGTTCACCAGTCAACCCTATATCAAACTAAAAATCGATTAATTTAATTAACTGTAACAAGATGGCCTTCGTTAACGGTTACCAATTTCTGATCACATTTCCAGTTTTAAATATTTACTAAAGTCACTGATTTTCGTCACTTTCAAATCTTCTGTCTTATCATACAAAATGAGGTCTTATTTAAGAATAATTCTAAAATAAACTAACTTAACAACATTCTTGCCTTGGACTTCACAATCTCTATCAAACAATCCTAATCCAGACACCGGGCTTATCTGGTGTGCTGTTCTTCGCCTCAGATAATACAATTTCCCGAGTAAAGTGGCTGGTCTAGCCAATACAATAAGGTCGGTATTACGGTATTACCTGCGATACTGCGGGCAAAATGGATTTACGTGGCACTGACGTTATAATATAATAATACGATTTTTCGTAATATGAAATAAGTTATATACAGTACCTACAGGTTATATAAAAAGCGACCCTTACATTGCAGTGAAAGAATAAATAAAATAAAAATAAAAAGGTAAAGGTAAATTCCTGTTAGTTATTTGTTGCTAATATAATAACCCCATATTAACATAATTATGCGACCTAATTGTAATTCGCTGATAGCAGTGACTTGACAAAACAGATTTATGCTGATTTGTAAATGTCACATATTGTTTCTTTTCAACCAATCATATTATATTCTTCACATATTCTGTCAATTTGTTTAGGTATATTTTCTTTATGCCGCCTACGTCTATCTCCTCAGCTCAAAAATAGGCTGGGAAAGAGGAACCATGTGATGTCATGAGCATTTAATTTATGCAAATGGGGTGCCAAACAACGCGTGAGCCTCGCTATAAATTATCTGTGTCACGATACAAACAAAATGAAGCTCCTAATATTGTACGACTAAGTATTGTGGGTGACTTCCCCGCACGTGTGCATAATACAGAGATTTATCGTGTAAGTGCGCGCGTGATCCAGCATCTGAGTAGTGTTGTGTACGTTAAGCTTTTATAACAGCTTTTGTAATACCGAAAGGGGTACTAAAGGGGCTTAAATGAAATAAGAATATTGTTGAATGTTGATGAACCGTTTACACTTTGAATCACTTCATCCGCTTACTTTAAAATCGAGCCCTAAAATCAAAAATATTGTCGTTGGAATAAGGAATCATGTTTTTTACACTTTTAGGGGTAGAATTTTGGAAAATTCTTTGTTATCGGATGCCTACGTCACACAAATAATACTCCAACCAAGTTTTAGGTCTCTACGATCAGCCGTTTAGGCTGTGCGTTGATCCGTCAGTCAGTCATTTAGAACAAAGAATTTTATATGTATAGATTTCGATAACCTCTTACAAACTCAATGAAAACTAAAGGAGTCGTTTTTCTTGGCAAACAAAAACCATTTAATACTGAGCTTTATTCAAATGGAATTTCTATTCAATTTCATAACTCATAAAGTTTTGCAGTTTTAATAATAAAACTTTGTTTTCTACCTCCGGAGCGTATCGGCGCTTTAGAAACTTACTTATATTATTCAAAAGCTATTCGTCCTTTCAAAGTCCATTAATAAGTGTCAGACCAACGTTTATTATATATATTTATGTCTTCTTTATAGCTAATTGTAAAGCAATAATGCCAACCCTTAAAGCCTCACATAAGCTTTAACAGTATACCTATGTATAACTTTTAATGTGTTGTTTGTCGTGAGAACCGATTTAGCTCATTTTTTCGCAAGTTCCTGATAATATTATAATTCAGGTTAATTTTTATAATTTCCCGCGATGTTGAAGTAAAATTATTTTTCTTTTCCTCTTTTGTTTTTTCTTTCATTGACAAAAAAATGTTGCAGTGATCACTCTGATCTGAAGACTCTTAAGTACGTTTTAATTCTTTTTTTGTATATGAATAAATAGGTACTGGTCTTGGCTAAAACTTGATTACCTACTTACCTAATTTAGACTGTTAAATATCATGTGGATTATCCACGTGGTGGAAGTCATAAGTGTCTAGTAGTTTAAAATAAAAATGTATACCCATTTTAAATATCGCTGCCTACATACGAGCACAACTTACGAGTATATGTAAAATATTAACGTAAAATGCAAGGAATTGGCTTTTTCACGCCTCCGCGCGTCTGCGTTTTTTATTTTACGCTGCTTTGTAAATTTTAATAACAGAGTGACAAATGGGGCTGCTACATGGAGTTTGAGGTTATTAGGTTCGGCTTGTGTATTATCTTTGTGTGTGTCCATGGCACCCATAGAAAATCCTAGTGTGGGGCTATAATTTACAATAGTATATAATCGAAAGTCTATTCCTTATTAAACGGATTTAAACGGATGAAAATTCTGTAGTTCCGCGTTATACATATTATTTGGGTTTGGTATTTGAAAAGAAAATTTAATACTCATGTTCAATAGCGAGAAACTAAATCGAGTATCTATTTCATCACGTTTCGGCTGTTTACGGATATAGATATGTTATTTTATCGTCTTCTCTTTATTATGTCGTAAGTTGGAGTATATCTCGTTGTACCTGGCACCTAGGTTATGACTGAGGTTGCATGAAATATCATAAAAACTACATATAGATTATAGATCGTAACACCGGTTTACACTCGTGAATCACACCGGCGAGTTCATACAACTGTAAACTCAGAAATAGAACGCGAAATGTTTCTTCACGAAGATAAAATAAAATGTGGAACTTTTGTGAAATGTTTTCTTCATTACTGTTATGTTTTTTCTATTTTTAAATTAAGCCTAGCATAGCAGCAGACAATTGATATGAGTACGGGCATAATTAGGAGTCACCATCTGGTTATGACAAGCTCTATTAGTATTTTCTGAGATCCCATCTCAAAAGTACAAAAAATACTGTTCCCGTGCCAAAAAGACAACAAATACTTACTTCTTTAATTTAATTTATTTTATAGTGTGTTGTTTTTAAATTTTAATTTTTTTTAAACTGTAAATAATAATTATTTAATTATTATGTACATTTTACACCAGCAAGCATATTATTCTACCCAATCCTTCTAATATAAAATACGAGTTTGATAACAAGAATTATTTCGTTATTGGCCAAAGTACGAAGAGCACTTCCGATAGATAATCTTACGAGTAACTCTTCACTATTTTTACGAAACTACGCCACATGCTGTGTATCAAAATGTTCCCTACTATACTCTAAACATAGACACCATATGATAAACATACGAAAATGATTAACTGATCACATGAATGGACTCTACTGTTCTTTGCTCTAAAATTTCTATAAAAAGATAAGACAGAACCGAATAATAGGGAGTAATGATCGGCGCAACGGTTACCTACGGTTTCACACCATATGTTTCATTATTGCACATGGCTGTTTTAAAATGTTAATCTTATAATAGGTATAAGCACTATGATATAGTTAAATGAAGCTGTTATTTTAATTGTAAAAGACGTACCATTCTGTAAGAAACGAACAGACAGATTACCGAATGGCCAGTAGCTAAGTGGTAAGTTGTAATTTATATAATATACATCCATGTCCAACGCCAAATACTAATCGGGCAGTTTGCAACAGTACCAAAGCACTTTTACAAATCATAGTAGTAATAAAATTTGATCTGGTTTTCTAGAACGTAGTAGGCAACTTCATGAAAAAACGTTACTCAAAAGATTCGTAAACATCGCTAGCTCTGAAAGTATTTACAGAATGATATAAATTCTCAACGTTACTATAGAAGTTGGAGAAAATAAACACGCTGTATACAAACTGTAATTAATGGAAGTCCTTGCCGAGACTTTCTGAAGCAAAAGTATAAATTTAATTATATTTTGATTCAATAGAACGCAGAAAGCTCATTAGAGTTTAGACGGGTACTTATCTTACCATAATTGTAAGGTTTTACGCAGTAATTAAGCCTCCTTTACCTGAAACAGAGAAAATATTTTATTCGATAGTCAAAACAAACTGTGTACACCTCAATTATGTTATTTGTTTACGATGTATTTTCTTTAGAGATTAGGTACAATTAGTGAATCAAACAGCGTTGATAGACCACGGGAGAGTTTGTTTTCTTTTTAATTTTATTAAAAAATTTTTAGTTTCATAAAAATGTATTGCTCTCTATGTTGTTACCGCATTTTGTCGTGTCGTGTCGTGGATCTCTGGAAAAAGCTGTAAATGGTAAGGGGTGACTCCAAGTCATGCAGGTAACTACCTACACGACCACCCTAAAAAAAAATAAAGAAGTTCTATGTTCGGCTGTATGTTTTTTTTGCCAATTATGTCCAAAAGGGCGGCTTAAGTTGATGGATTCTTTGATTTATTTGATTTTCATCAAAGTGTAGGTATGTATGTAAATAGCCTTTATGATGAATAAAAAATTTTACTTTGTATTACGTCGCGGCCACTGCGGGACCTCAATACAGTTCATAAGCAGTAAATTAACTATTCATTGGTAGTTTGAGTGTACGTCGCCCAAATAATTATTTCTTAGCTTAGACTTAGTACAGAGAGTAACGTAATGAATAGGTATAGCTTTATATAACTTTGTACCTATTTCAACGGTTTCAAAGGACCGGCATGTTACATTTGTCAGTGCTTGGTATGTTGCCAACTAACTGCAAGCCCTGAAGGCTTAATGCACTGCTAAGACAAATCGGAGAACACCGCGAACCTCTGTGAGAAATGGAACGTTGTTGTTTCCTGTTCTGTTAGGATTTTGTTGTTTTGTACTTCTGTTTCAATTCAGTTCAAATTTTAAGTTTCTATATTCTAACACATCTTCGTCACAATGAAAGTATCGTAGTAAAAATATTCAAACTACAAAATCCCTCGGGACGTTGAGTGACAACAATCATGCACGTATAAAGAATAACCACACAAATACAGTATTTGACTAAAAAATTTGTTTAGTAGCATATTTATTAGAATAGATGATAATATATTATTATTATTAAAATAATATTTAAACTTTAGCCTCGCTGGGGATCGAACGCAGGGCGGGCCGACATGGTAAATACTACACCAGACGGATAGTCGAGCAACATCAAAACCAATATTAGCGCGTCAGCTGCAAGTCGTTTATCGCTGAGTGTACCTAAATAAAATTGTTTTCTATGTATCCAGCAAACAAATGCGTCGGGTTTTGTTGGCAACAAGTACACACTGGGTCACTCGTTCATGTTGATAAATGTTGTTCTCGTTGTTGTCGGGAAGTTTCGTAAAATTTTCTGTTAGAAAAAATTAAACAAAAAATGCATCTGCAATATAAATTCGTTCATTAGAATTCGAGTTAAACGCGCGAATTCAGCGTGTACACACAAGATAAAGCAAAAATAGTTTTTTATAGGAAAAAAGTAGCAAATTAGAATCATGAAATGTAGCAAGTTGGTGTTATGTGGTCTCTAAAACCCATCGACATCCGAAAATATCGCTTTACTATTATTAGCTATTAAATGGAAACGTTGCGTTTCCTAAGACAGATGGAAAAACAAAAAATAAGTATTAGAAGCTCATGGTTAGAATTTCGTTAAACATAAATTTTCTTCTTAATCAATACCAAAAATAGAACGTTATTTGTCTAGGTATTACTTAATTGTACTCCGTAATTCACACGTCTGTAGCAGGCAGTTGAATGTCAGAGCAAACAGAACAGTTTTCCACGTTCGGTAAATAGTCGCCTCGGACTATTTGCAACGTGTCCGATTTGTTTGTACACTTGACAAGTGTTGTAACTAGTAATTGTTACCACTCAAATATTAGTAACCGTGTAAACTTCAGTATTCGTACCAAAGTTTATCTTGGAGAAATCGCTGATTAGCGATAAGATCGCCTTTTGTACGTATTGTTTTTTATAGTATTTTATTTGTGTGTAACAATAAAGTGTTATAAATAAATAAATAAACTCCGTTTTTGTTACAGTCTATAAACTGTACAAAATTAGGGTATTATTTTTTGAAAAACAAAATTCCGTAAAGTCATTTTATCTAATGTACTCGTTGCCTATTCTAATTAGGTTTAGTTAGGGTTATGTTGTCAACAATTTGGTATAGTTTATAGCACAATTTTTTTTACTTTGTAAAGTAACGTTTTTCACAATTTAGCGGCGACATATTTATTATAGTTACATACAAAGATGTTAGTTAAAACAAAACTTTAACGCAGAGTTATAAAATAACGGCATTGCTTTGTCAATGTTAAACGAATCGAGCGTTATGTAACATAGAACTTAAAAAAGGTATAGGATATCGTATTGCCGTCATGATCTGAATAACATGATCAAGTTTACGCTAAACAGCCGCTTACATATTGCAAAAAATACCTATACTTAAACTCTTATTTACCAGAATTAATGACAATGTTTATTCAATTTCTGCCATAAATTGAGAGTTGGCTAATAGCAGAGTGGACTAATCCGTTTATAGTATTAAATAGTCAAAAACTTTTCATGCCGCCATTTCGTCTTTGTTATAGATGACACTCGTGATTTTTAATTGGATACTTAACCAATTAAAAAAAGTCTATAATGAGTCAAACCCCGCATTAAGTGTTTTTTATGCTTGAGAGCATTCCCCACTAGAGTCCGCTCATTAAGTTATCGTAAACTGGGAAGATCGCTTAATGAGCTCACCTTGCTGCTAATTTAGCTAAGAATGGCCTTGTTTACCATGCTATTCGAAAATTTATCTAATAATATCATAGTGTCCTTGTGAGCAGCAATATATCTAAGCAGCAATATACAAATAATATATTAGTTAAATTTTAAGATGTCTTCAACCCTATTTATGTCTCACTACTGTGCACGGGTCTCTCACAGGGAAAGTCTGGAGCATAATCCACCACGATGCTCCCATGCGGATTGGTGGAGAATTTTTTTTAATATACTTGTTATTATTTTAGTCATTTGTTGATTAATATAGGTACTTTTATTTACT
Source organism: Noctuana stator (assembly GCA_018231225.1). Lineage (NCBI taxonomy): Eukaryota > Metazoa > Arthropoda > Insecta > Lepidoptera > Hesperiidae > Noctuana > Noctuana stator. Next base: position 16,812 of record DWQK01000847.1, read on the forward strand.
TAATATAGTTTTAATTAGTTAATAATTTTGTACACATAATTCTTAAGTGACACAGACTATAAAAGAAATATTGTACACAGGCATGCTTATTTCTTGTAATAATCTCTTCCAGCTGACCTAGGACTAGAGATGTGACTAGAAAATCCACTTTATTCACGACCAAACCGTACAAAATAATACCTATAGTAATTTGAACAATTCCTACACTACGTATTAGAATTCGTCTGATTAGATTTAATGTTTCGTATCTTAAACAATCTTTATTACTTCTACCTTCAGATCTATTATGATATGACAGCCTATTAATCTTGTATACAGACGCAACACATCTTTCAAAGTCAATTTAAATAAATGAAACAGTTCACGAGCGTTACCATAAGCGTTTATCAATCATGAATTTATTATTCGCGCCTCAGTACCTCAGTAGAATTCTTATTGGAAGTATATATGAACTTTTATTACTTTTCCTAATAACATTTTGGAAGCAACATTCCGTAAACTGACTTTAGATTGAAAATTTGGGCGCCACAATAAAAGTTGGCAAGTATTTAAAAAGTTTTATGTTCTAAGCGCTTTGAGGTTTTGCTTGTGAAAATATGCCTGGTTAAGAACTTCGGTTCAATTCATGATTTCAAGTTTAATAACTTTGAACCGGAATTTTTCTATAACAATTCCTTTGTTTTAACTTTTGCTCCCTCCTTCATACTAAGTTTTGGTTAATAGAAAGTCATTTTCTGCTTATATTTGCATTATAAACTTAACTGACATTAGAACTCCAACTTAGAGATCGATCTTTAAAAAACCTTCGTATTGTTCTTAGAAATGATTTAACCTGTCGTTAACTTGTTTAGGGCAAGCTAAAAAGTAATAAATAGCTTAAACTGTTATAGATTTCATTAATTTATTTTAGAGTTACTGTTACTAAGTATGTTCTTATATTCATTTCCCACCACAAAGACCTACAGTAAATATTGCAATATCTCGGTAGCAAATATTTCTTTCAATAACACTTAAAGATTTCTTAATAACATATGTTTGCTACTTTTTTAGAATGGGGTGAAACGCGTTCTTTATTCGTTTCTGACATATAAATCCTTTTGCGCAAGGACGCCTTCGGTAATATTTGAATACAAAGAACTCTTCGAAAAATATGTTCTATTTGGGCAATGATAAAATATGACAACGTCGATCAATGTGCGTATTTTTGTTGTCGAAAAAATATTTAGGCCAAGTGTTTTGTGAGATGTGATGTCGCTGAAATTTATTATTGTCATCCAGAGGGCCTAGTACGAGTTTTTATAGTTTACTGTATACTAGATTTGGTTTCGGTTTGGCCCATACATCTACTTGCAG
>DWQK01000848.1:0-18160 GCA_018231225.1 Noctuana stator
ATTTCGATATTTCATCAAATAAATTGAGTAAACGATTGACGGGTCAACCCTTTTTACAAAACAGACACCCACACTATAACTATTGCTCAACTACTAATCAAATACCAGCCAAAAATTTTTACTGGCTGACTAAAGACTTTTTACTGATATATACCTATACATATGAAGTGAAAGCGATTCCTTCCCATATATTCATAGTTTCGTCATAAAACTCAACAATTCGCATCGCCGCCCTCTTCTCGTGTTGCAGGTTTCATAACACGAGTGTCATAAACATTTTATACTCTGCAGAAATGGCCTACTGAAGTATAGATATAAGAAACATTTCCAGCTAAGTATATCGAGTCGTGATATTAAAAATATAATCCCTTTACTATCTTCCACGTGATAGGGTATGAACACGACTTCGTATATATATGAGCAGGTATGCTTAATGGGTAATATTTATTGAAATGTGCTGCAATAAATAAATAAATAAAATATTTAACAAATGCAGCTACTTTCTAATGCGGCCTTGTAACAGTTTACACATCAATTTACTTAAAGATTATTCTACCACTACTGGATTTTCTTCTTCTCTCAGTGATTAGAAGGAATATTTAATAAAGCTATATATAGGCCGTGTCGGACAGGAATATTTGTGGACTGGGTCATTTATTAATATTTTTATTTATTACTGATTACCAACATAAAATCCGATTACATGTTTTGAAAGTTAACACTGGATATGGACTTTGTTTAATTTTTCTGACACTTACAGCATGTATTTATCAAGACATTATACAGTACATTATCTAATGTCGCTTTACAACAGATGCCGATACTAATTATACTGAGTATTAGCATCGTTATTATAATAAAATTATCCAAACTTACTGTAACATAAAATATAACTTCATAAAATCTCTCAAAGGCGACTCGAATATGATCCTGCCATATGAAAATCGCATAAAATACCTCTACGTGACGCTTCAACGTAATATGAATACGCTGAAAGTGGGTTTCTACATAAAACTTGCACTTCTAATGCTGAAGGTAGGGTATGCTTAGAGTTTCGTATCAGCTGGACCTACATAGTCTCACTACAAACGAGTTAGTTAAAACTATGTTTTTATCTAACATTTTTTGTTTGACTCTTAACATTTCAAAACACTGATTTGATTGTAATACATATAAGATCATCATTATCAATCAAATTCCCACTTGTGGACACGAGACTCCTCTCATGTACATACTCGTCTGAAGTTATCATATATATATTGTCTAGTGCGGGTTGTTAAATTTCACGAGCATTTTGAGAACTTTCTGGATAACTTTTCAGACGTGCTTGGGTTTTGTCACGATGTTTTGTTCACCGGTACAGCTAATGATATTTAATTGCTTAAAACGCACACCACTTTGAAAAGTCGTTGATGGTTACGGCGGTAATCTTGTCGATTTGTACAAACCTACGTTAGCTTTGGACGATGTTCTGAGTTTTTACATAATTTGCATAGGTATTAAACAGTACTTCGTTCGTAGTTTTGTGTTTATTCTTTATTCGACTCCAGTCAGACTCGCACTTGTGCTTACTATTGGCACAAGACTCGATTTTGGTGTCATTGCACCTTCTCACCAAAATGCATCTAGCTTATAATTCTTGTAAGACAATGCTTATTTTCATCTTTAAAAAGGGTACCAGATCATCTGATTCATCAACACCCAACAAAACCCTAGTAACTATAGGGCTGAAATTTTGAACCTACGGGACAGGTAATAAAAGTGTTTGATATTTTCATTTAAAATTTACGTTATCTGTAAATATTATTATTAGAGACTTCAAATTTGTTGCACAGTTTTTTGAAATTCTAAGTCAATTAAAGTAACATTTTAGTTAGCTTCTGCCTACGGGGAGACCGTTACAAAATATATATCATTCGTTTTACGACTTAAGATTGAAGATTGTTAGGTTTAAGATTAAAAAAAATATTTTGATTATTCTCTGAGTAACACTGCTTATTAAATTTATTTTAAACCTGTAGATACATGAAAAACTTGTAGCGTTGTCCATTTTCGGCTTCGTTATTGCATTAATAAACTGTATCTCTAGGTACATACCTAAGTGTCTTTAGAAAAATCAAGTGAGGCTTTATACTAAAACAAATAAAATATTCAGAAATATTTTGTATAATATATGGTTTAATAAAACAAAAAAATATAATATTTTTTTAACCTGGTAGTTTTAATTCGTTACGACTCACCATAGCGTCCCAGGAATAATTTTACATAAGAACACAAAACGTACACAAAACGCCCTACAACACTTTTTTTAAAGTTATATTAGTTTCAATTACCTAATTCTAATTTGCAGAGTAATATTGTTTGGTGCACACAGCTTATCAATATTTTGTTCACGTCTAAAATATTTATAATAATAATATCGTAACCTATAACATTCACTTTTCACTAGTAAATATATCGTTCTCAGATAAACACGACACAGTTCTATTTACGAAACACCGAACCACACAATACGAATTAATTATAAGATTTAAAAACACTATAATTTGTCTACAAAATTTTTACAATACAATTAAAAAAGCGCAATTTGTCTTTCGATGATAATATTATTAACCGAACTTATTTTCGTTGTAATGTCTACGTTGACCGATATTTTATTCACAATTTTTGTTTCGCGAATTCAGATGTCAATGTGATGTTAGAGAGGTTATTCGTTGTGTACGGCACGTCACTTTCGTTTTAGTAAACATGGCAGCGTTCGTGGGCAACAGATGACAGGGCGCGGGCGGGCGAGCCTGCGCCGGGGATCCGCGTTCATCTCATCTCGTAACGAGGTCCGCGCGAAAGCGCTGCCGGTTCAAAGTGCTTCTCGGTCGCTTGCCCGTCTAAGCCTACGCCGAGGGCGCCACTATACGCAGTCCTCCTCATCATAAAGTATGCTTCTCTCGCGAGTCTTCCGTCGATAAAGCAGTACTTATACGGTTCCGCGAGAGGGAGATGCCGAAACTTCACGCGAATCGATTGGCCGATGAGAATGGGCGGGGAACAAGCACGTGGCGATGTCTTTTGTTGGCGCGAGTCGAAAGTCGAAACCAAGTAAAGTAATGCTTATATTGTTGTTGAAAATGGTTTACGTCTTCAAAGCATTTGTAGAACTTCAGTTGGCAGATTAGTTACTTGTTTAAGTATTTAATGCACTGATTTAACATTGACCTAGTTCATAAATAGGTCACGGTTAAGTCAGTAAGCCTCACCTAACTAAAAAGTTTGTTTGTAGTATTAAATTTTTTTAAATTTAAATATCAACGTAATGTTAAATTAGATATTTGTGTATAAACTACTTTGGAATTGATAAATTTTTAGTACAGATAAATTTTTTAGATAAACTGCAATGCTAATTTACTTACCGGTTTGAGTGCTTGAATCAAAAAATGTGCTCGTCGTCTCTACTGTCATAGTTCCAATAGTTCCATCTAAAATTTGTGTCGATGAGTCACGCCTTCCCCGAGCACGCATGCACGCGTCATCACTTTGTGAGCTTTGTCGTCTAAAGTTACGACAACGTATCATTTCCTCCGTAGTAGATTGTCGACGAAAGCCTCTTGCTATCAAAATTTCCTCAGTTGTTGATTGTCGTCTAAACATTGTGCGTTCAGGAGGTCGAGCACATGGACTGGGATCCCGGCTTGAGCAAGAATTGGATTCTGGACTTCGAGCTCGACCCATTCGAGCGCAAGACGCCTGTCTTCTAAGTCTGCTGCGGCGTCGAGCTGCAGATGGACTTAATTCTCCACCTCCAGCTCTATCAGGACTTAACTGATTGCGTTCTCGTCTTGGGCGCGCAGCTGAATCGGGACTTAAAGAATCTCTCCGCGCTCTTCCAGCATCATCGGGTTCCAGAGATGGCCCAGAATCCCGACGACGTGTACCAGGCGGGCCTGTGGGGTCGTCAAATGCTGTTGCTTGTCTTTGCAACCGACCAAGACGTCTTTCGGGGCTAGCAGCAGCTCGAGAATCTCTTCTTGCACGTCCACATTGTGTAGTAGAATCTCTACGGCCACCCAAGTTTGGTGGAGTCCTACCTCCTGAGGAAGGTTGCGCTTGCACTGCTTGCGTTGTTTGCATTATTTGTGTAGTGCTGGCTGTAGGTACTGTTGGAGAAGTTGGTGAAGGTGTTACAGCAGATGTTATGATAGTTGGCATGGTCATCGGTTGGCATTCACCATCAGAACGGCTCGGTTCATGAACGGTCACTATAGTTACAGACGGAGGTGTCGGTCCAGGGTCGGATGACGCATCGACAAAAGATGGAGCCACTGGAGTTGGAGGTGAAGCCCTGCGTTTCTTATGAGTTGCCACTATTCTTGGAGGTCGTACTACTATGGAATCTCTACGATGTCGGTGGCCATCAACAGAATCACGGCGTTCCTTGTCATCTCCGGAGCCTCGTCGCTTAACGCGGCGTTCTCTGGCAGTCATCACAGTGGTAGAGTCTTTGCGTTCTAAACTAAATTCTGGCTGTATTTTGGAATCACGGCGCTTCGAAGCCATTGATTTTATGCCAGAGTCTGCTGAAGAATCTCTGCGGCGGCGTGGGGGCGGCTCGTGGCGCGCCCAGGGCAGTGATCGAGCTAGATCTGCAAGTGTTTCGCGGCGTGAAAGAGGAGCGCGTTGCCGTCTGGGGGCATTGCTTCCACCGCTGCCCCACTCGCGAATAATATCTGTTAGTTGAGCTAACGAGGAGCGACGACGACGAGGTCCACCTGGTAACAAAAAAAAGTAATTACTTTATTTAATTTTCGTAGCTTACGCGCTACGATTTTAGGCCACGAGGCTACGAACGGTCGAAAAGGCGTAGCACTGTCTACGGTGGATTCAATGAAGGTGGGCCTGACAATATTCATTATAAAATTTTACCTCTTGGCTGATCTGAAACATCTGGTTCGGGCGGTGAGAGGCAGGAGACTTGGGCAGCTGAATCTCTGCGGCTGCCGAGCCTCTGCCGGAGTGTAGATTCCTCTAGTGTGGATCTGGTAAGCTCGTCCCAGCCATTGCCGCCGGCCCACACCAGACCCACTTGATGGGACAGTATTGGTAGATTGCAAACAAAACATATTGCAGTCATGGTCCTGTTGAAAATAAAGATAATTTTTACCACATTTTACTCACTATTTAGTAAAGCAGCTACAATGAGATGACAATTAGCTAGTTTCCTAGAGCGCCATAAACTATTCGAACAATGTGATATTTTTATATATAACATATTATATATAACATCTGGTGTTACTTCAACATTTTAGATCCAATTAAATAGTCGGCATTAACCTCTACTAATAAAAATAACCTGAATTTAAATACAGCCGCAGCGTATAAAATATATCAAATAGTACCGAAATCCATTATGTTTTACACAAGAATTACGACTTGCGTTTCGAGTTACAACTCGTTAGTAGCGAATACGTCACAAATTTAATAAATTCCTTATTTCTCGCACTACATTACTTATGGTTTAGTGGTTAGTGTTAAATCACTCACGCTTTGTTGTTACGGTAGTGTGTCGTAAGGATATCAGGATACATGTCGATGTTTCGTGGTCTCAGAACACAAAGTGGAGCCGCGTATCGCGCGCTTGTTTTCGCATCAATAAACAGATAACTGAGCTAGTGATTCGATATTAAGTAATAACCGCTCCCATGCGTAGCGACACATGTACGTATTACGGCACCAATAAATAATTGATATAATATGTCTACTATCTTCTCTCCAGTCCTGTCTGGCGTTAGAGAAAAAATCCACGAGCGACTTTAAAAGCGCTTGTGACTGAAGATTGGTTGAACATCCGATAAATTTGACTTAAATTATTCTAATAAAGTTATTGAAGTATTAAATTAATTCAAAGAAATTCCGTCTTAAAGTATATTCAATTAATATTTATCGCTGACAGGTGTCGTCGTTGTATTGTGTGCGTCCATAATTACACAAATTTATCGTCAGATAGATATGATTGATATTATCATATGGCGGCGTTATTACGTCGTCTGGCACGTGATGCGGCGATAGAGCCTATCGGTTATTCGGATGAACGAATTTGCACCCTCGATACATCTCAGAACGATTTGGCTCTACACAAACCCGTTCAAATATTTGGCGAGATGGAAACTTTGAATGTGTTCACTCGATTCAAAATTATGTGTTCAATGAAGTTCAATTTCAATTTGCACTATGACTACCCGTGTTCTACTTAAATTATAGTTATAGAATAACGATCTGACTTATTAGTTCTGTAAGCTATCGAATTAGAATTAACTTTTTGATCGCTTGGAAACTAGTTTCACAAATTGAATTCTAAAATTGTAATCAAATTTGAAGTTTAATGAAACATATATAAATTAATGAAATAAAAATATAGATAGTCATAGAAATAGTAGTTTACAGAATTGACAAATCCTTCTGAAGTTTAGTTTCAAAGTGATTAATTCATATTTTCGTGTCATGTTTTCTATCTCTACCTTATATGAACTATTGATAAATTATATGTAATCTATTTTATATTACAAAACCTCTACCTGAATTTTTATAAACAATATTTCTCACTTACCTATTTGGCTACAGTGCTGCAAAATGACAATATGTTATGATCAGTGATTTGTGTATTCATGTTGTGAGTAAAAATTTTGTGGGTCAAAGTGTTAAGCGAAGTAAGGAACGCGGAACGTAAAAAGGCAGGCAGTATTTTTGCATTCAATATTAAACAACAGACAGTGAAACAAGGAAGCAGTGAAGATAAATCAGGTTACATGCAATAATTATTTAAGAAAGCATGCATTTTATTTAGGAGCGCATGGTAAAGATTTTTCAACAGCTTTTACAATAAAATTGAGAGAAAATTTTCGTTTAGGTTGCTACATAAATCGGAGTGTCTAATGAGAATCCAATGTCTAATTGCGAAAATGGAAAATGAGAATACTTAAGATACCTAAAGGTAGCAGAGTAGCTCAAAGGAGTTGGAAATTTCAATTTAAAATTTTCTGAAAATTTTCCAAAAAGGAATCTAGATTTCATTCATCATGCTTTGCCAGCATTATCTCAGGTGTTATAATTATATTGTTATCAATGTTTAGACTCCGTTATCATGTTTCAGATAGTGGATATTATTATAGGTTCTGAATGGTGTATTGTATAGTTTTAGATACCATAAATTTATTGTCGAATCATTATTCGTATAAAGTATGTGGGTATAAAGTTTCGATCATGGTATCAGAGAGTGAGTTGTAAGACTGAAACTGACCACTTAGTAATTATTTGAGATGCTTAACCTCAAACAAAATACTTACTTTTATATAATAATATCCATTTTCAAAACAGATTGTTGTATGAGCAATAAAACCGCATTGCCAGTACATTTAACTTCCTTGTTTACGATTAAGTATATTACCATACAGTGTTTACTCTATATTTTGATTCACGCATAAAACTTTGTTCATCATACATAAAGTCATGCTGGAGCCTTTCTATCATGCTGAGGCCTTGGCTATCATGCATGGCAGTGGTGGGGACCTGTAATGGCGCAGTCGAGGTGAAGGGGATTGCATGTCGAAAGCCGGGCATTGGGGGGCGCTAACTCAGGGTAATTCCGACATACAATATCACATCAAACACTTTGTATATCTGAAACAATAGGCAAGGTTATTAGTTTGTTCTGTTGTTGAACTGTGTTGTTGCATGTTATGTAATCGTGTAGGTAAGTACCTAGATATTATGTGACTTAGTAGGTAAGTAGTTGGTACCTATTTTCGAATTAATTTTTAAGTTTTATGTCTTAGAATATGAGCTTGAACTAATGCATTGTCATATATTTGGTTTAATATGATTGACATGAAAATTAGTCCTAATTATCCTTTAATTTAACTAAAAAGTTTATGTCAAGAATGGTATCGTATTGAGATCGTGATCCTTGTTGAAAGTGGAAGTGTTTTGTACTAAAAAATTTATTTTTATTATGCCTAAAAGTATAATTATGTACTAAAATCATATGACATGTAAATTCTATTCATAATAAAAGTTTTGTAAACCGTTTATCGTAGCGACACGTAGTGTAAAATGTCGGGAATACTCACTGACGAACTGTGAAGTTAGTACTAAATTTTTTCGATAGATGGCTTGTATTTCAGTGTGTAAATAGCCTGGTATGTATGAACGTTAAGTATTACTTATTCCGATAGATGGCAAGCAATTGCAATGGACGGGTGTGTGTTTGAAGTGTAAGCAATACAAGCAGTAGTTCATAGATGTCGCTACTATTAGTGTTATTTATTAGTTGAGTTTATAATAAACTAGCTGACCCGCCGAACTTCATACCACCTCTAAATCAGTAAATTATGCATATAAACCTTTCTCTTGAATCGGTCTTTCTATTGCTGAAAACTGCATTGAAATCCGTTGAGTATTTTAAAAGATTTCCGAACAGACAACGGAAGCGAATACCTAAATAGGATCTATGATACTAGCACTTCTAACCACTTATGTCCATTGTCTATAATATATTATTATACATTGGGTAGGCTATGATTTATGACTAACAAAAAATCTGATAAATATTCTTGAGCCGATTTCAAAACGCTGCTTTGTTAAAGGCAAAGTTACGCGGGGCAAAATGTGACATTGCAATATTGTTTATGGCCATCGTAATAGCAAGGAAAGCCAAGGTTGACCGGGAGAGACGTATTGTTGGAAGATGAACGTACGTTCCTCCCAAGGTAGCAGGGACCATGTTTGCTATGCATTTACGATATAAAAAACGTGCACGCATAGAATTTTTAACTATTTAACGTATTAACTGTAGTTGCAGTGATAACAAAACATGACTTTCAGAATAGTTTGCTTTACATTTAAAAGGGAAAATATCAGTTGTCTCATTTTAACCAAATCAACCCTCAGTTCATTAAATGTTACGAACAATATGAACGAACGCTGCACAATGGAATTAGGTACGTAGAGTAAGCTTTCGCAAGGTAAGTGATTATGTATGTAAACTATGTAACCGATGTAGTGTAGTGTAGAACATTCATAGGTGAATATGTTCTAGTTTGAATTCGTGAGGTCACACAATAATGGACTGGCTATACTGGCATTAATCTGACTACAATAGTAATAGACGATGTGTTCAGTGTCCATTGTATTCAGAGATGTTTTATCGATATCGAATAATTATTGTGTTGTATTGCGGTGTATTATGGTGTTTTGGTGCATTGAAAATATAGAAGTCTCTGTTCGGAGTGAAAGAAAATAATACGTTAAAATTTTTGAATACCGTATCTTGATTTGTCCAGGCAATTAGCCAGCCATCTTTTTTTCCACCATCAACCATAGCCAAAAGGGTTGCTAAAGTCGATGAACATTATTTTATTTATTTTTCTGTCATTAAATCTATGTAAATACCTATTTAGAATGTTTTACGATGATTAAAAATTTTGATTTTGACTTTGGTGTTCTCATTTAACCGATCCAATAGCAATATGTCATCCGTGCGACGCTTTAAATGTAATGCATCTTAGTCCTCAGGTGTACTTCGGAGAAGAACTGCTCTCGAATTTTAATATCCGTATGCTCATTTGTTACTTTTCACCTATAAAATATTAATCTGGAAGTAGCTACTTAAAATTTTGCAAGTTAAAAGTGTCCGGACCAATGCATCTGCGAACTGCTCTTTTAACTTGAAATGACCCGTGAATAAGCGGGAATTTGTATAATTTAGATTGTTTTTTGATTGATGGGCACCGGCGAAGTTTAAATGAATTTCGGTCCGAACTCTCCTTTCTGACAATTTTAGCAAGCTGACCTCGCCTCTTTGTTCAGTTACCTATACTTTAGTATTATACGAGTATACATTGCACAGAAACCATAGTCTACCTTTGATTTTTACACAATAGAGGGCGCAAAACATTATAATAGTTATACTTTAATTAAATTATAATAGTTATACTAACGTAGCATTACTTAAAAGATTTAACGCTGCTGTATTTACAAAATGTGTTTTTTCTTGTTTTTATATTAACAGGAAACATTTATAACTAAAATAATAAAAAAAACAACGATTTACCTACTTTAAAGATTAATAAGAACCGACTGCAACTTAAAAACAAAAAAAATATTGTCGGCTTTGCAATTAAATATTAATGTAACGATACCTTTAGATACCTTTTAATACCTATACCTAGTATTACGAATTAGATGCATCTAAAGTCTAGATCTCTAGATTCTCTAGATTCTCTAAGTAATATTTAGTTGCCCACATACATTCTTGTAGGTACATATACCTACATAAATATTGTCTCTGAAAACATTAACAGTGGAATATATTAGATGGAGTGATCATAATTATGATTACAAAGTAATAAGTCAGGTATGACATACTTTGGTAAATATCAAGCGCTATTTTGTGTTCATATTGTTTAAGATCTTTTAGTTAATTTTACAGCCAACATAAAAAATTATACCTGCTTACTGGGCACACTTAAACCACTTTCGGCGTAAATTATTTCAGAAAAAGCTTTAATGATGATTAATTTATGCAAACTTTTAATTGCTTTCATTTCTGAGGGACGAAATTGTAATTTTATTGTCATCGTAATTAAGTTATTATGTGGTTATTTATGTAGGAAGGCAGGGATGAAAGGAAAGATTTTAGTTACAACCTTTTTTGTTGACCAAGGGGGTGAGACCTCTAAATATCGGTAAAGAAGAATCTTAGGGACAAATTGGTGTTCTTTTCTTTATAAAGTTTGCTTTTTCATTATAATTATATTGAATTCATAACTAGTAAAATTTTCACGTTTCTACTTTCTAACGCTATTTCTAGTTACATCTGTATAATTTATTTATGACAGTTGTGATTTGCTTGCGTGGATTTCAGTTTGTAGTTATATTTAAAAAAAATCAAATCAAACACAAAATATTTTATACACCATTTTTTGCAACCATAATTATCCAAAACGGGACCTAATAACATACCTTGTATGTGTATTTAGTGGGTCCGATATCCACTTCTATTACGAAACACAAGTATTTGCCACAAGTGGTTTATGACATAGATTTAATGTTGTCGTTACGGGGTCGACGTAGTTAAATAAAGAAACGTCCATTGAAACAGCGTAAATGCCCAAAGACATTATTACAACCCGAATTTTGGCATTTATCCTTTAGTAGGTACACAAGGAGTTCGTAATTCCCGGTTTGACGGATTAAATGGGAATGATCATTAGACGGGAATTCAATGCTAACGTTTCAATACCCGGTTTCTAAGCCCGTTATAGTTGCACTTTACCTTGTTATCTAGAAATATAGAGTTACCGATGTGAATCTATAGTTGCTGTAGTATGGAACAAATAATGAGATATAGATATTGTACAAATACATAAATGAGTAGAAGATAATGGTGTTAGAATAGTGAGGTATAAGTAAAAATGACAAAATGTGACTGAAACATAATACGTTTCAGTCACATTTTGTCATTTTTACGGACATTAAGATTGGTTGTCTCGAAATTGTGGGTTTTTGATTTATTTTGGCTGTAAAGTGTCCTTTTTCACGCGGTCGAAGTCGCATGCATCCACTTGTCATGTGCACGTGACACTCAATTTGTAGCAACTCTTGCATATAACTCAAGTTTAAGCGTAAATATATTAAAATTAAAATTATGTTTTTTGCAAGCCTTTCGTCTTGTTTAATAGCTGCATCATTATCTTTGACTACTGAAATTTGTACAAAATATGGACTTGTGTTTAAATAAAAAAAAATATACGAAATGCGTGTGAGAATTCATGGAGGATCGTATACCTATTTTGTTATACCAATGCAGGTAAACCCTGTCTTTGAGAGCAAGTCACGCCTTATTTTATTATTTACGTAGTAAGCAAACACTGAAAATATTTGTGTAAAGAAGCGAATTGTCCCCAATTTGATAGCATACGTTTACGAAATAAAATAAATTCGTGATATGATTGTTGGTTCGAATATCGCGGGTGAGAATGCCCAAGCGAAACGAATTGAATAATGGCCCAACATTTTCCTTATGTGAAACAGCCAGTCATTATTTCGAAATAATTCAACGTGTAGAGGATTGGAATACCGTATTTTCTTTTCAATTATTATAATAGGCAATAATTGTGCATAATTGTATTAATTGTAACGCAAAACATTTAAAATAATAACAATTTTTTTTATTCAAATATAAATAATATGCCAAAGCTCACTTTTTTCCTATTATTTACCACTCCAGGTCTTTTGAACTGTTTTGAGGAAGAAGCAACAATTTAGATGTTTGAGCAAAATCCACAAAATCGTGTATTATAGTATTATCAGAATAAAAGTAGCCGGAAATCTAATTGTGATCGTTACCCCGAGGTCTGGTAACTGCCCAAACCAATCGGAACGAATTGAATAATGGCACAAGACGTTTTCCCCCAGAGAAATCGTTCTCTGTTTTTTTTTTTTATTATTTGTTGATATTTAATGGATGCTACTTATATTTATTTGTTATGGTTTCATATTGTTTTTTTTTTGTATGGAAAAGGTCTTTATATTTTTCGGATGATTCTCTACTATAGGTTTCAGAAATATCAGACACTAGATGAATGGCTGTCATTACAATAACTATAGTGTTATAACATTCCATAAACATTATCTAGGCCACCACGAACTTCTTCCCATAGTGTCTACACTAAAGTAGAAATAATCAGAACTAAATCTACAGTATATCTCTAAAACTCTTAGTATAAGACTCTTGAGAACGAAAGCGCCACTTGAGCTTTGTAGGTTTTAAGCCGCATCGTTGTAAGTTTATTGTAAATGGTTTTCTAAGTGGTACCTTCGGAAATTATTTTGAAGATAAAATTACAATTTGAATTGTTTGTTCATAGCTTTTTTTTAACCCGAAAAAGCTATTCCACATTTCTTGTTTAAGTACTTGTTGGATCATTATCAACGAGTCATTGTTCCACTTTTGGCAACTTGTTTCATTGTGCGAAACGTTTAAGCCATCGGAATACATCGGAACTTGCCTGCGAGCGGATGGTGACACTTATCAGTGACACCTAGTGCTATTGCAGTGGTGCCTTCTTGGCGAACTGGACAAGTTTCAAGTTAAAATCTGTTAGTTTTTATTATGGTCTACCAAACATGTGAGCCGCCTAATGGCACTTACCCAAAGAGCTTAACGTCATTTATGAACATCAATGAAGTATAAAAATAACGCTATAGAACTCTTATTTACCTACTTTAGAAACAAAAATGTCGAGAACATTTATTTTAAAACCTTAACTTGTCTTATTAACGTTATTTATGTCAGAGGCGTGACTTTGATGCTCTCCTTTCAACTGAAACCTAAAGTTTTCGTGAATCCTTAATTAATACGGCCCATACAATTAATTAAAGGAGTCGCTAAATTACTAAGTTTTTGTTTTCTTTGCCACGATTTTGAGGACGTAGAAATTCTCAAATGACTTTCATTGAAATACGGTGCGAAACAAATGTTATGGTAATTTATTCTCTTTAACGACTTAGGTTTCAAGAATTTTAGTGTGTAATAATTAATGAGCGGAATAGTGGTTTTATTTACGTTACAATATATCATGTATTTTCATTAAAGTATGTAGAGCCAATTACATTCGAGAAAATAGAGATTAGCAACGAATTTATGATAAAAAATTGATATTATGTACCCAAATGTTTAAGATCTTCTTCTAGTTCTTAGTACAGTATCTTCATATTTATGTCACTATTAGGTAACTACAAGTATAATATATTATATAATATTCCTACTCCTCATCAGCGGTGAACTGTATTTTAAGCACATCTACTTCTGGACACAGTTTCGATTTCTGATAAGAGAGATTTAGGTCATAGCCCACCACGCTGGCCAAGTTTAGGTTGGTAAAATTTACATGCCTTTTGAGATCGTTATGGAAAGGCATGCTGGTTTTGTCATGATGTTTTCTGATGTTTATGTTTGTGAAAGCTGTTATTAATAAAACTAGAGTGCTTATTTCTCAAACTGCAAGTAAAAAGGGTCACGTAAGCACGCGAGAAGCCTACAAAATGGACTGGCATTTTAGGATTAGTAAACACAATATTATTAGGTACCTATCAACAATAAATTTGTTTATCCCGCTAGTATATTTGGATTATCTAGCATAGGGCAGCAGGTATTATTAAATCAGTTTATCTTGTTTACGTTCCTAACTGGTTTCATTTACCGATTTCGTGTTATGTTCTCTCAAATCTAATAATGCGAATTTTGATTAAATTAGCTAGGTCTTAAAGGTAGGTGAAGTGTAACTAATTCAATCAATTTTATTCTAAAACAATAAGAAATATATGTTCTGACAGTACTTCCAAGTACTAGGAGAAAAATATAAGTCCCATATTTTCATCAATATTTTATACAGTTTAGTTTAGTTTTGATATCTCATAAAAACTATTTACAGCCGCCATTTGAAGTCATGGAAGTTCTTAGGTAAACTCAATTATCATAAAACTCATTAAATCTGTGAACATCGGTAGTAAACGTTCTCCTTTTAATGTTCAAACTTCGTGAAAACTTACTAACAGCGATAAATTACAAATTTATTTGACCGTTTATATCATACCTACGGTCTTTGCTCATGTAAATAAAATAATTGCAATACAGTTGGGCAGTTAAAAGATCGTTTAATACAATAAACACAAAAGTGTTATACTCGTCCCCACAGCAATAACAGTGAAGTTGTTATAGGGTACATGTTGCATGAGAAAGGTACCAGATAGTATTTTTGTTATATTCCGCTTATTACACATAATTAACTAATTTATTTGCATTCAAGTTTAATCACATTATGGTTTATGGGTTTTCATTTCACGACTTCAAAAAAGAAACGTATGACATCGAATGGATGAAAGATTAGGAACACACAAAAGTGGAAAAAAATCCATCTATGGATTTTAGTGGACATCGCCGATTACTACGTAGTTGTTGAAAGATAGTTGAAAAAATTAAATAAGTATGGTATGTACAAAATTGTATTGTAGGTTTTGTAAGACCTTTGTAACAAACTATTATGTATATGTATGTGTAAGTAAATTTTGTGTTTGTCTTTGCTACGAGTATAACGAATGTATTAGTCCAAGCTGTTGTTGAAATCAATATTAAAGGTAGGCATACTATTTATGCATACTGCATTTGGTAAATAGATATTTATTGGAAGTATTATGTGTGAGTGTGTGTAGGTATCTATATCACTATAGAATATATAACACGTCTAAAATCAGTTGAGAACTAAAAGGAAGTAAAAAAACAAGGTAATAACTACCTACGTAATACTTACATTTTACATAAAAAATATCACCGGAGCCCCTTTTCTTCAGAGAGTATTGTCTGAAACAGCATCTGAAACAAACCAATGGCAAAAGTTAATGGCAGTTTTCAACAGCAATTATTATTATGGAATATTTATTGGATCTATTCAAAGAAAAGCACCAGAGTTTGCCCCTTGCTTTGTCTATTTGGGACAAATTTTATTTGTAGCCGGACCACAGTCTGTTATTCAGTATTTAGTAGATATATTGAATTTCATCTTTCCGTATTTATTTCTACAATAATCCTTCTTTATGCTAATATAGATCATAGCTCCTATTCTAACCGATACAATGAAACTATAAGCGTAATTCTACCTATTTCATTGTTATATAAGGAATCTTCTTTGCTTCTATAACAATTTGCTGTATAACACACCTCATGTCTATAGTTTAACATATTTTTAAAAGTTTTTAAAGATAAGATACTTCCACGCTATGGCAACAAGTAATAATTTTTTAAATAACTATAAAACCATGCTAAAATATTCCAAGCCTTTTAACCAAATAATAAAGTGGTAAATTTTAAGCTTTTTAATGTATCACCATGGAATATTACTGAGAATAAGACACGTTTTATAAATCTATCTAAATATCATTGTAATATCTTTGTTGTAATGCTAAGTTTTATTTACAGAACGAGTTGTTTAGATCCTTACAAATGTTGGTATATTTTACAATTCGGCTCGCACAATAGGTAGGTATAATGCTTCTATTTCTGCATCATTGCCCAACGATTAATATCCATGGTAAAATATTCTTTGTTTTACGCTTTCTAGTATCATTTTGCTTACATTTTCAGTTGCTGATATTAATTTTCCATTGTATTATAAAAATAAAAGGCAACTTTATCAAAAGCTGTGTTTTCTTTTCTGTTCGAGCTCAGAAACTACGAGTACTACTTTCAATAATCTGATATTTCCATCCCAACGGAGTTTATAATTTAAACGCAGCGGGTATAATTGCAAATAACTTTGTTAATAGATAAAATGTATTGGTTGATAAAACTGTAAGTCATTTGTACACATGGGTTCCTTACAGCGAAAACCACTGGTACATGTAATTGCTATAATTTATATTAATTTAAATCCTAAAAATTTCTCTGTTACGTTACAGAGAGTATTTTTAAAGTTCTGTTTTCAACATTGTTCGAGCTGACGCTTTCTTGCGATAATCATAATATTTCGCGACAGCTGAGTCTCATTATTAACTGCTAAAATAATGAAAATCAATACAGCTTATCGGTGACATCGCCACAATAAATTTACCATGACAACGTACGGGAGTTGGTTTGACCTCATTTTTATTCGAATCGAATACACTTTTAATAAATTGGATGATACTTTACGTAACTAATAAAGTGGCAAATATTATTAACGACTGATTTTTAGTTTTATATTATATCAGTTTTGTTGACTGTGTGACGGTTTATTAATTCTTCAGAACAGAGAGCAGAGTACGGGAAGAAAGGCGGTTTAATGCTAATGTCTGCTCTGTCAGTCAATCTTTGAGCAGTAAAATATTAATGAAGGCTATAGAAACAATAATTTAAGAGTTAAGGAACAGAAAAAAAGAATGTGTTGAAGAAAAGTAAAATATGATTGTGGTACACATTATTATTCTACTACGAGTACATATTGAATGCAAAGTTTCGTTTTTGATATAATAATGTATACCTATATTATATAACAGCCTACAGACTAATATAGAATAATCCGATTCTCGCCCAATTATCAAGTGTTGAGGATACTTTACGCTAATTGCACTGTCTCGGGGCGGAATTAAAAGGCGGCCGAGGTTAAGCATAGACCTTGTCGCTTGACAAGGACCTTTGAGATTTGAGACAAAATCTTGAAACCCAATCACTTCTTTATATTTAATTAGTTTGTCAAAGTTTACAGACGCAAAATTTTTGTGAACGTAGTTGGTTTTGTTGTTAATAAAGGTACTCGTAATACTGAAATTACAAGTGAGTCAAATTATTCTCTTGTGTACTATCTGCATGCATCTTACGATATTATCTTTATATACCGGGTGGGAAGAGCTAATGGGAAAAAAGTAAATTAAATGTTGGAGATAGAAATTTAAACATATCTTATTTGTTAAAACAAGAACTACATTTAATATGTCATTGATTAAAAAGAATATTCTTACAACCTGACCCATAGCCAGTCAATTAGAATTTTTGTCATTCGCCAACGAATATTCTATTTCGTCGCTTAGCTTCACCTTGAGGTAATTTCAAACTCCGAGTATATATACCTATTGACTTAGTACAGAGCCCAATTTTTAATGTAAGACGGTAATTGCCAAATTTTCTGAGGCACATTAAAAATTGTCGCTGGGCTTCCGACGCGCTCGTAAAACTTGTGTTGAATTTTGTAAGGTGAATTTTTTTTGCGTAGGTAGGTGTTTGTTTTAGAATTTACTTTTTTATATTATGTATAACGAAATACTACTTTTTACACACTAATACATAGATATTTGAACAGTTATGTAATTGCCTTCAACCCTTTTATGTTCCACTGCTGGGCATTGGTCTCTTCCCACAACCGGGGAAGGCCTGAAGCATGCTCCACCACACTGCTCCAATGCGAGTTGGTGGAGATTCGAGTTAGTGGCCAGTGTCAGATGTTGTCAAACCGCCTAAAGGGCCTCCGACTAGGTTTAACGACTGTTATCTATCGATAACAACAGGGACCGACGGCTTAACGTGCCCTCCGAAGCACGGAAGCGCGCATGAAATTTGCCACTAGCGGTCACCCATCCGAGT
>DWQK01000849.1:0-18157 GCA_018231225.1 Noctuana stator
TTATCTATCGACAACAACCGACGGCTTAAGCGTCCACTCCGAAGTACGGAAGCGCGCATGAAATTTGCTACTAGCGGTGACCCATCCGAGTACCTGTCTCATCCGTAGTTGCTTAACAATGTGATCGCTTGCGATCCACATTACCAGCAGGGCTATGTGCGCTTTTTGTGTCGCTTCGCTTGTCTGAATACTTGGCGGCAATTTTATGTCCCACTGCCGAGAATTATGGATATGGTATCAGCTGTCATTTTAAACCTTCCTCCTACTATACCCAACCTCCAAATATTGATACACTTAATTATCGGTCCAAGCATACTATATTATTATACTTAGTACCTACCTACGTAGGTACTATAATTATAATTAATTGGACGTTTGATTGATTCATTATAACATAACAGCATTGCTTAGACACAATCGGATTGTTATTTGGTATGCAAATCTAATTAATCGTGTTATATTATGTTCATCCATTCAGTATTAATAGCCAAAGCCATTAGTTATAGAGGTAACTCATTAATGAAAATACCGTCATTTATATTTTTCCTTGATTTCATCATAAAATAATTATAATTCTATTAAAAAGACTAAAAAAAATTTATATTTTTTGCTGACATTTTTAATCGACTTCATAAAAAGGAGGTATCTATTCAATTCGTCGTTTTCTCTGTATATATTTGTAGCGTATATTAAAAACTCTATAAATAAAATAAATAACTTTCACAGATATCTGCCCCAACAATTATAATAATGACGCCCTTACCACAATACCAATATAAGTAATTACTTCAATTAAACGAGCGCTAAAACGATACATTTCCTAGAATGCCTACTATTGGAAATAAATGGTAGAGGCCATCCCTCGCCCTGTTATTAGCGATATTAGCCATTTCATCAATTGGAATGATCGGAAATTCTCTTTCAACACAACTAATGCCGTTTTCAATATGTTAATATTTACTTACGGCGCATATATTATGTAAACGAGTACCTATTACCTATTGCTTATTGCGTCCAATCGGGTATTGATTTTATTAGATTAGACTTCTGACCCGGCGAATTTCATACCGCTTCAGACTCAATGAAATGTGTTGTGTTAGCTTATTAGCTTATAGGAATCCCCTCCCCTTTAAGCGTTATTGATAATCCCAGACCTGTGGTGAACCACGCTATTCTAATGAAAATAACCCATTGAATCCCCCCATTCAATTAAGCTTTGTCGACAATTCAAGCCCAAACCCGTGATTGACCACGCTACTCCAATAAAAATCCTATTGAAGTAAAGCGTTTGCGGTCACCCCAAGTCAGTAATTTATGAACGATTCTTTTTTAAAGATACCTAAGGCAACTAAATAAATGTGCTTTAAAACAGGTAAATACCTGTATTAAAGCACATTCAAAGGTATTCAGGCTACATAACTATATAACCTGAATAACTGAGAGTGCTTCCTGAAAGTGTCCGGCAGCTATCGTCCCCAACCGAAACGCAAGTACGAGTACTTGCTACAAGACTTGCTTTACGGTAGGTTATGAGCTGTACGCTCTACCACTTACCTAAGGAACGCACCTAGCCTTATATTGGAAATTCGGAACACCCGCATCGAACACCCGTTGAATTCTTTTATACTACCGCATAAGATTGCCAAGCTATTGCATTTATTACTAGTTAACGATTTCTTTTTTAATTCCAGGTTTACAAGCGACCCGTTTTTATCACCCACTGTGGGCACGGGTCTCACGAAATTGGGGAAATCGTGAAGCATACTGCACCAATGGGAATTGGCGGAAAATATTAGGCTGAGTGATTATATTATTGTCACGAATTATATACTCATACTTGTCTAGTCTTGGTCAGTCATAAATGTGTTGACCCGCATCAATTAGTTCACGGTATTGTCTTCTTGGGGTTGTATGTAAGATGTCTGTGGTCTGTTTGTTACTCCGTCGTTGTTTGTTATACCTTTAAATATTTAACCATACAAACAGACTCAAAACTTCCAAAAAGTAACAAAAAAATCCATTCAAGTAACTTTTTTTGTGTTATTTTAATTATTTTGTAATATAATTAAATCCTAAATTTAATGTTACTTCGAAAGTCACTAGTATCGCAATTTTAAGAAAGTAATGAAAATAATTATAGTAAGTACCTAATACCTAAAGGAACCAAAGCTTGATATCGTCATGAAAATATTTTGATAGCTAGCACAATCATTAAATAACTAAGGAAAAAAAAAATAAACGAGAAGTCTCATTACAGTAATAAAGAGCATGTTTACTCTGATAGTAACTTAATAGTCTCGGCGATACACATCTTTTTAAAAAGGCTTTAGCTTCATTAATTAAAAAAGCTAATTGCTAATATTTCAGTCTTACTCATAGTGAACACTCATAGATTTCTGAAATTCGATTAAATTAATTCTTAATTACAATAACAAAATGTTATTCTAATAACAACTCAGAAGTTTATAGAATTCCACGAGTCGAGCGGTTGCTTCTACCCACGGGGAGAAGGGAAACTCGGGGAGAACGTACCGCAAGCCGAGCCCCATCGATCGACGCTCGTAGATATCAGTGTGAGCCGCGCTCTCAATGGAGGCGTTGCAGAGAGGTGCAGCGGTGTATTTACGTTCGCCATAACTAGTATACAATAGCGAGAAAACGGTATCGCGGATTGTGGTCGGGTGCCTTGACTGCTTTATATTGTGCCGGGACACAAGAACTTCTCGCACCTCGCAGCACGGCAGGATGGGGCAGATCATCTCGCAGCTGCTCAAGAGGATCCAGCTTAAGAATTCTCAATGGTTATGTGTCAATGTTTGTAATTTTTTTTGTACAAAATCATTTTAAAATGTCTTTCATTATTTGGTAATGTCAAATTTATTCTTGTATAAATTAATTACTTAATATTGTATAATCAATAAACTATTGTAATTAAAGTTTTCATTTTATTTATGGTTGACAACACTTTTTTATGTATAAATTTTATAAAACTAAATTTACTTTTTTACTGGGTTTTACAGGTCAATATTAAATTTATTTAGGCTAAAATTGAATAACAAAACCTGTTTAATTTGTTTTGTCGTCTGCAGTTAAAATGGTAAACAGAATTATTTTTTTAAATGTTGCAAATTAACACTTTTTTATGGCAACACAACTCGTCCTAACTTCATGAATGGTTGTACCACGCGCTGAGACTGTCGCGCGATTGGAGCTCCGCTCGCACTGCGCGGTTTCACTTTTAATCTGCAAAAAATGGCGACCAGCGACGTCTCTTCAACTCTCCGAGCGTATCAAGTTTCAGGGTAATTATTGGGATGTCCCAAAACTTTTAATTTTAGAGAAATTTAGTCCATAATTAGGAGGTAAGTAAGCGTCGCATCAGCAGCGGTGGCGACGGTCCATTTGTGAGCACCAGGCGTGTCCGGGTCACACGGCCACCGATCGATAAGTTTTCCCTTACCCTGGGGCGGTGGGGCATGAGGGTGTGGGTAAGGGAGAGAGGGTGGGGGTGGTTAGGTGGTGCTGCTAGGAAATAAGGCCGCGTCACATTGGCAGTCTGCCGCGGTATTCCGTGGACAACGGCTGCTAAAAGCACGGCCATTGCGTGAATGTACTCGATGGGATAACTGTTTATGATGATTGCAAGACTACGCAGCGGCCAGCTGCTTCTCGTAATTGTCGGTGCCCTGCTACCTCAAGTGAACCATGTTGCGTAAGTAAATAAAAGTTTTTTAATGTTTAACAACTTTTAGGTTTGGAAATTTGAGCGGGATTTTTTGAAATCCCGCGTATTTTTAACAATGACGTGTAGGGTTTTGATTTAAAGCAATACAGACTGTTATTCCTATAATAATATTTTGAACATTTTGCAATTATTTTAAAGGTACAAATCTACTCAATGACCAAGTCAAGTTATTTTGTGACATACTATACAAATACATTTTTTAGTTATTCTAATAAAATGAATAATTTGTTTTATACATTTTAAAATATTAACAACAGTAATATACCAACTTTTTTAAATATTAACTGTTTTTTTTTTTAATGTATTATTGTTATTACTTTTCTAATAATGTTTTAAATATGGCTAGTTAATTGCGATTGTCAAATATGCACAAAATTAAATGTATTTTAAAACAACAAACTTTTTAAGTGAACCTAAAATACGAAGGTAATTACTAACTAATATTTCTTTGAATTACTGGTATATGTAACTTAACGTAACCTTCTTTTTAATGAGAAATTAAAAGATTTTAAACGTGATAAATATTATAAAATTATAACGAAGCGCGTCAGTGTACCTACAACCATATTTATTGATCTGTCCGATTTAGGCAAAAACTTTCTTCGCAACCGAACACGAAGTCGCACACGCAATCGCACACGAATTTCAACATCTTCAGACAAAATGGACTTTTCAAATCATCAAAAATACACAATAAAGTTTTTTCTCTTATGTCTTGTAATTTGTTATGAAAGAAGTGATTTATTTTTTAATGGCTGAATTCTTTAGAAGCTGTAATTATAGGAACAAAAGAGCGGGAAATATTTTGGTTAACTATGACAAATATTAAACGTGCGCTATTTTAATAGTATAAATTATCAAACTTTTCTAATTACATAATCAAAATCATATTTTAGAAACATTATACACTTTTTTATTAAATGGGAACGTGTGAAGGGGAGGCCTATATCCAGCAGTGGACTTCCAAAGGCTGTTGGATGGATGGATGAATGTAACTCCACGGAAGCTGCTACGCCGACTACCTAGATATATGTCTAGTAAAAAGTAAAACCTCGTTAAACTCAACATCATTACACATTATCAAAAATTAGAACTGTCTTTCAAAACAATCATAACAAAATGTTGTGACCATCTGTGGTAATGAGTTGTATTACTTCTACATGCGACCTCAGTTAGAACTTATACTTAGCCTTTGACAAAGGTGCCTATATACCTAAGTACTGACTAAGAAGTCATCTAAAGTGGTTTATACGCTCATTAGCTATAAATATCAGGCACCATTACACCACATTTTAGGTATATTTAATTGAAAATGAAATCGAAAAAAGAATGACATTACATGTTTGCTGAAATTTTAGCCAACATATTTCAATAATGGCACTTTTTCATTTTGAATTAAGCTGGACTGACAATACTTCTTGATAAAGATGGCACAATACGCGCGAGATGAAAGAAGCGAGGATCGCGTGATGAATATAGAAGTGAGATAAACGTAGGTACATGGTCTGTCTTTCAGTTTTCTTATTCAGAATTTTACAAAGAAAGATTTCTTGAAGCTTTCTTGAATAAATGCGAATTTTCGCTTCATGTTTTATCTACGCTTATCATGTTGTCAACTGACATAAACGTACTCGTAAAGGAATCTCCACAAATGAAGCACTGCTTAAACCTATTTTTTTTCTATTGTCGTAAGTATTATAGCCGGACGATTCGTTAGGATGATAACGAAAATAAGTATTTTTTTTAATGTCTAGTACACTAGATATTAACAAAAATAATTACAAAGCAAATGGTAGTATAGTACAAACGGGGACCTTATTGGTAAAACAGCAACTTATAGGCAACCGAGGGCTCAGAAGTTATCGAAGAAGCAATATGGAAAAGAAGTAGGTAATAAGAATTGGGTGCAAAAACAAGAAGAAATAAATGTAGGATTTACATATTACCTAACACAATACCTATAACATAGGTAATAATTAACATAGCTAATTACTCTAAATATATATTGTACCTACATACAAAGCAAAGCTACATACGAAATATCTGCATCCGAAACCGCGGTATAATATTATTCTTATATCCATATCCAGATCCAAAATATCTTATCCAACATCACTTGAATTTTTAAAGTTGCTAATGACGCTACGTTTCCTTAGAATGACATAATGCCTTATTATACCTAGCATAATAGCGTAGCCCGCCGAGGTCAAAAGCAGGCCTTTCTTTATTTTCCATTACCTTCACAAAAACCTCTTTAACAATTCAAAACGGTAGGAAGAAACGCAGAATGAAGTTTTTTAAGTACCGCGTTTAACAATCTTTCCGTAGCACACGTAATATCCAAATAATGTAGGTACTTATGAAATTAAAAAACAATATTAAAAATGTTCAATATGCTTATTGGTCCTAAAAAGATTACAAAATGAGAACTTAAGATATTAACCCAGCGTCTACGTATTATTGTTTGGCAGACTTAATGTGACTAGAACAATAATTATCGGACACCATTAATTATTTACATAATAATATTATGTATCCAACAATAGATTTTCACCTAAAAGTTCAATAACATAAAACAAATAGGTAATTTAGTAATACTTTATATAAAACATGTGTTACAGTAGTTAGTTAAATATTCTATTTATAAACTAAACAAAATCAAATTTCCATGAAGAAAAAAAAAGGAGCCATATCGGTATCCTGCGGCAGTGTACCCAAAATACTGGCAGCAAAGCTACACGAAAAGTGTGGTGTATTGTTTTTACAGGCAGGCAATCTTAAAATCCTTTTTAAAACTGAATCGAATACGTGCAAAATTATTTTCCCAGTAGGGAAAATTTGTTAAAGTAGCACGGACCGAATCTGGCAGCGTCACATACGAGGATAACCGTCCTCAGCGAATATTAATGTGTTGGGTTGCAGTACTTTTCTGCGCTTCGGTAATTGTTGTTGGTAGGTAGTTTCTTCGAAACCATTTGTATTTCTGCTTGTGTAACATTCGGTTCCATTTGCTCCTTGATTGTCAGAGCAGTTTTTAAAGTATCGGCAATCGTGCATGATTTTTCGCTAGAGTTAACCTACAAATTACTATTATTGTTCCTTTGAATTCTATGCTCATTTTCTTTTATATAATGTTCAAGTTTTATTCACTAAAATTTTATACTTTTCATAACTTGTGCCTTTATGACGTGTAATGAAGGTGATAACAAAAACTAACAACATAATATACTTATAACATATTAAACAAACATGATTGCATGTATTCAAGACACAGACAGCACTTAGGCTACCACTTAGGCTGCGCTCCGAGTTAATTGACTTAGCGCCTCCACTCACAACAGTCTACGTTGTTCATTGATTCCAAAATACATTTCTAAATGAAAATCTGAATCTATAAATGTAATTCTAAAACATACAGAACCAATTTAAAATTAATTGCTTCTGCCGTCAATGACAGCCTGATACCCGAGCTATACTTACAGAACACTTTAGGCGTTAGTCAAAAACTTAATGAGTTTTGTACAGTATTTTGCGAATATTAAGCGGAGAAAAGATTTTTCTTTTGAAAGTTATACTTATATTATCAGATTTAGGTGTAGTTAAGAATTTGACCCGTGTACGTACTCGACCTCAATTTAAGTGAAATTGAGCTTCACGCTAATGTACACCGCATGCATATTATTATACCTATTATAACAGCGTAATACGATAGAATCTGAATCAGAGTTCGCAGATAACTCTTAAACTAGATTTCTTTAATTTCTGGTCTCCTGATGCATATGATGCATATTTAAACAAGGACAATAATTATATGTTTCTTTTTAAAGTTGATTAAAATTTATATTGGAACTATATCACGAATACTTTTATATTTTTAACATACCGCTTTCACAAAAACCATTAAAAACAAAATTTTATGCGCAGTAAAGCTTTAACCGAATCCACAATACGTTCGTTCGTTCCAAAAGTTAGCTTGTTGTATGCGGAACATTTCGGAACCTGAAAAATCGTTAACTGTATATATAAATCACAAAGTTAAAGTAGTAAAATATATAACAGAAAATATTTTCAACAGTAAAATAAATATTATGAATTCCTAAAAAATGTTTTAATCACCTGGCATGGTCGAAACCTTTATCAAATCTCTTTAAATCATATAAATTAAAAATACAGGCAATAAATAAAATTGTATTATAAATCAAAATTAAATAAAAACTTCATTTAATTTTTAAAGGTTTCTAAGTGCTAGGCTAAGATTTATGGCTACGATCAGTGTCTACGTAGAATTGCTATGATCTGCTACGATATGCCACAGAATTAGTACGGATAAGTTCTACGACTTTAGCTACGAATTGCAGCTACGCTAAATCAACGTAGAGCTTGACAATGTAACTATGTTTTATTTAACTCGTCAGCGAAGTTGTTCGGGTTTCGCAGTTCTCCTCTTTACCCGGGCAATCACACGCACCTTACACAGACAGGCATTAAAGAAATAATCAACCTAATTGTATGTAAGAATGTAAGACTGACCTTACATCTTACATTCAGGTAGACGAAACAGAATTGTTTTTCATAATTCGTTTTGTAATTCATCATACGAACGAGTATTTATCGTAAACAGCTGGCCGTACCTATTTATATAAATTACTCGTACGAATTCGTAGAAGAGACACGGTTCCATGTTATTTTGATAAAAAAAGCGTGTAACCGATATCCAATGACCTATGATTGGTTCACAGGCTAATGTACGAACAAAATGAAAATGTTATATAATGTGAGTAAGGTCATGATCTATCACCTCTATCACTTTGCACATGTAGTTTTTTTTACTTATTTCAAAAATCCTCATATAATTATTATCAAATAATAGCTTTCATGAGTATTAAAAATAACATTTTCAATTTCAATTTATTGCGTCTCTGATAGTTTATTTATAAGTTGTGAAGGATTAATAATTCCTGCGCCGTGATATTATGTCATAATGTGACACGTTATGGCAAAGTGCCTGTGTTTAAATGTCAAAGTAAGGTTTTTCTTTCTTGAGGATCTTTAAGCAGCTTGAAGAATGAGTCAGCATTCTGTGGAGTACATTGAAGAAGTGACTGGTTTCCTTTTGTTTTTCACACTGTTCAGATTATGATTATGTAAATTATTTTCACTCGATGTATGTACTTTTCTGTAGATAAAATGTGTCAAGGCGTGCCACGGGCTGCAGCAATATATTTAACAGAGTTACATTATATTGATTAGGAAAAAATCATTACTCGATGTATGTACTTTTCTGTAGATAAAATGTGTCAAAGCATGCCATGAACTGCGGCGATATATTTAACAGAAAGAGTTATATTGTAATATATGTATGTTTGACGACCTGTAGTGAAGGCCACGCCAGTCCACCTTTCGAAGGGTCCCGGGTACGATCCCCGGCGGAGCAGAAATTTAAATGGTGAATTTAGATTTCTGTTACTGGTGTGGGTGTTTGTGTATTTGTCTTTGTGTGTGTCCATGGCACCCACGACACACGGAATCCTAGTGTGGGACTGTGAATTTGAAGCGTTATTTATTTTATTTATTTAATAATTAAGAAAAATTTGTATGGGAATTTAGTTTCGACAACAACAATCTTAGACTATCATAGCCCCATAAAAGGACCGGCTTACGGGCCACCTAATGGTAAGTGGTCACCGTCGTATATGAAAATTTACAACACTGAAGGCGCTGCTATTGCGTTACGAGCCTTTAAGGACTTTTTTACCTGTTTTCTTGAAGAACCAGGTGACGTAGCCCAATGTGAATACCTCAGGGGAAGCTTACTCCAATCAATCACATGTTTTTGTAATGGAAAACGTGGTAATCTATATGTTTACGCTATAGGTACATACTGTAGTATGTTTAAATTAGAAGATTTAAAAGCTAATATCCAAAATTGGGTTAATTTGCCAGGTCGCTCGTTTAACTGTGTCACGAGTGGCTTCGTTGATTGCATTCTATAATTAAAACCGTTCAACACCTCCCAGGGACCTTGTACCGGTTGAACCAGTACATGAATTATGGTACATGAACATATATTTTGGTAAATCGAGTCTTTATCAGTCAAAGAGAGTTAGAGATGATCATACAGTAAATATACTACGTAAAATAAAATACGTACGTAAAATAAAATATTTAACCATTAATACGTAGTAACCATAAACAAGTATAAGTTTTCTCATGGATACCATTGTCAAAACAAGGACCAAATTGAAATGGGACTAACCGGGAAGCACCAGCTTCCAAATATAAAAAAGTCGAAAGTAATGAGGTAACAAACATAAAAAAATACAGTCGTATTGAGAACCTCCTCCATTTTTAAGTTAGTTGAAATTAATTCTTAGCCACATTGGTACATGGCTAATATCACGCAGACATTTGTAATAATAATGTAAATTCAATATCGTTACTTGTCCCTCTTAACACTCTAGAACCGATAGCTAATTTACAAAGTCTGTAAAGTTCAAGTTACAGTTTCGTTAGTATTACTATTGATTTATATTCTAAATGGTATCGCAAGTTTGATAGGTATTTGAAATTGAAATGAGTATGGGTTTTGCAAACTGTGGCCTTATTCGTTATGACATACAAGATTCCTTATCAATAACGTGTGATTTCATAACGCGCTTATAACATGAATATAGGTTCGAAACGCGCCACGCCTCCAAAATTATAATTATAATAATATACGAGTATGCGTAATATGCGAATTATGCGTGGAATGTGCGTCATCGTACGTGGAATTGAAAAATCGTTATGCGCGCCGCGTAACGTGTTTTTAATGTCATAGTGAATAAGGCACCAGGGTTTATTTGTTACCGCGCACGTTAACGTTTTAACAGAGTGACCCTTGTTGATTGCATTCTATTATTAGAGTCGTTTAGCTTCGAGGCACGGAGTTTCAATCTACGAATAAGTTTGCATGGTTATTACTAGTAGGTTAACATATTGATTCGGTATTCAATATTAAGTACCCAGACGAGCTTAGCTCTGTTTTTTTTTAACGGATGGTTACTATAGGGGTGATTGGGAGGATAATAACTACATAGTATAAAGCAAAGTCGCTTCCCGCGTCTGTCCTATGTCTGTCTGTATGCTTAGGTCTTTAAAACTGCACAACAGATTTTGATGCTGTTCTTTTTACTAAATAGAGTGATTCAAGAGGAAGGTTTATATGTATTATTTACTGATTTTGAGGTACAAAGTTCGCCGGGTCAGCTAGTAATATAATAGGTATCTGCATATCCTAAATGTGAACAAAGGTGAAATTATGTCCGTCTGGAATCAGTTTCAAATATCGATAACTTAAAGTAGAAAATGTATGTACTGTATTGTATGAAGCGCGCATCGCGTTGCTGGTAGTGTAGATCAATCTCATAGATTAAGCAACCTCCATCGCGGTTCGAGAGTAACCAGTGGGAAATTACATGCGAACCTGTGATTGAGAGGGCACGTAAGCCGCAGACCCCGGTTGTTGTAGATAGATTGTCGTTAAACAACGTACCTACTCAACTTTTATAGGTTTATTTATTTATATAAAAAGCTACACCAACAAAGTGAAACTATCACTATCTTAATAATAATAATTTTCACAAATTATGATTAAGAGTCACCTCAATTATAAGTGTGGTCGGCATGCATTTTGACCAGCATAATAACACGTTAATAACAATTAAAATAATTAAATTATGTACACAGATACAAAATCAAACACAAAAGTATGCAACGTATTGTAATAGATTAAACTCAAATGTTTTAACATTGTTTTAATGTCCATTACTCTTGCGCTTTCGCGATAGTCGGAAATGAAATGGACGAAAGAGCTAAGAGGAAATTGGAGCATTTTATTATCACAAACACTTTGTTTCCCCGTTAGCAACTTCCCTTGATTGCTTTGAAGGCCCGTTGAGAGCAACTCTTCGAAGTGATTTACAACGTTTCTCATTGAAGGAGCTAGACGTCTAAATGCAAGTAAGCGTTTGGAATAGTTAAAGCCACTTTAAGCTTACGAACGAGGCTCATAGTAAAGGAACACGTGTCGAATCCATTTATACTAAAACTTGGGAAATACTTTCGACTTCAAGCACTGGTATATTGGACGAGAGACTTCGTAGTTTTCCGAATTTTACCCATGCGAGTTGGGTACAATGCATATTACCTCAACTGGTAGATGCTGCTGCCAAGCACCTAAAATATTTTGCCCATCCTCGGTAGTGCTATACCAGGCAGGCACAACACGGTATAGTTAGAAACTGTACCTCAAGTAATGATTAAAATAAAATAATTTAAAAATATTACCATTGTATTAAACTGAAACTACCCGGAGCATTAAACTGCAATATTTACCGTTTTTATGGTCAAATTTATAGAGCAGTTATGGTTAAGCCTGTAAAGTGAAACGCTAAAATTGATCGCGTTAACGCGTTACAGCCACCACCAAAGCCTGCACCTAGCTAAAACTCATCTTAGTGTAGGTAAGCTTTTCATACGAGGCTAATAGGGAAGGTTCATTAGTGCTGTATAGTCCAGAATAACGATGTTATGGCAACATGATTGGATATTAAGGTAAATAAGCCATTACGTGAGAGATTGAAAATTACTTATTTCTGTAATAATTTCACAACGAGACTCAGATAGAAAGGGGAATTCCCGTAGTCAAATAATTTTCTCTTGCATACCACTGTACCTTACACAATACACCTAGGATTTAAAATTGAGTTTAATAACACATTTAATTTGGTGTCAAAATACCTAATTTTATTTTTCTTAAATTACAATCTTATTATATGTGTATGAAATTCACCAAACAGGTAAAGGAAGCATCGTGGGAGTTTAACTTATATTCGAGTAACACAAATTTTTAATCGGGTTCTCTCCGATGCAACTAGTTCGGAAACGCGGGAATTGCATCGACCAATAAGAGCGGTCGTTCGAGGCAAGCGCCTAGCGCACTTTCCAACACGTGGCATCGGGAAGCATCGAACGCAGTCTTCATTGTTTACAAACAAGCTAGCAAATTAATCCTATACCTATATAGGCCACGATTCAATATGTCAAGTTTACGGGGCGAGCTAGAATAGGTATACACCTGGAAGTACACGGCGAGGCTTGACTTTCGAACGCTTTTGGACTCGTCCTGTTTCTATCAGTTATAAGTTTTCTGTGTAATGTACTTCTCGATCAAGTGAATAAGCCGTCATCTGCAAATTATGCAGATAACTCTTATAGCAATAAAATCCTCTTCACTCTACAGAATTTAATGATATGATACTTTGGGTTTCAAATATTTAACGACCGCAATAAAATAATTATTCTAGATTCTTCTTTGATTTAAATATTAATACGTGTGAGTGACTTAAACTTCTTAACCTGTCAAGAAAGTAGATATGTCAATAGTGATTTCACACACGGACGTATCGTTTCGGTTTTGGCAAATGAAAACACCGCTGTAAAACCTTATTCCCACTTACATATAAATATATTGCTATTTCCGAGGACTGAGGTGGCCTACAATTTTAAGTGTCCGACCACTCCTTTCTTCCAAAACAGAATAAATTGTTTCATCGTAGAAAAGCTAATACTTGAAATGTTGATACTTCCCCGGTAGGTAGGACCTATTTCTGTTAAATTGTTTGATTATTCGTCTAAAATGAAGTGCCTCCTCCTCGGAAACACAAGATTTTGCTAGCTTAGCGACTTAGTGTGAGAGCGGCAGTGGTATTTCCCCGGACGAATTATACAATTTCTAACACCTATTAAACGACAAAATCAAAGGCGAACTGTGCAAGTTCTACGGGTAGTCCACCCAATAAACAACAAAGTAAACACGATAAATCCTTTTTGATTCGCTTAGTGTTTCTTGTTCAAAATAGACCAAGAAAGTACGTCAATGCAGGTTGCAAATGCTTTTAAAGGCTTTGTTTATTTAATGAAGTTTGAATGATTCATTAGGAGAGCGAGTGTTTGACAGCGTTTGCACGGGTTTAGCAGGATTTTAATGAATGTTTGCTAGCGTTATTCACGTTATAGCGTTCTATTATTGGTTTAAGCTTTAATTCGGACAAGTTCTGTCGGAAACTATTTGATCTCGATACTATATAAAATGTTTAAAAAATAGTATAAAATGGTCGTAAGCTGATAAATTGAAAGGGGACCATCTCCAATAATGAACTATGTTATGCTTCTTGTAGGTGAAAAAGGAAATTCTTTTTCATTTCACATACACGATCGATTTTTAACTATAAGCGAACGCTTTAAAGAAAGACAGAGCAATGTTTAGTTCTGGTTGTGATCGCTAGATAGGAAATTACAATTGAGGTTAGTGGTGTTGCGCATTGCTGACTGACACTAAAGTGAAGTTCCTAAAAATGTAGATACGAGCATAAAAACATTTTTCTTGATTCTTAGGATATTTGCATAGATAATATATTTACATATATGTAATGTTTGATTTTATAGAAAACATTAAAAGTTTTATGTTAATAATTCAATAGCAATTATTTCAAATATTAGCCAGGCTTAACAGCTGGACACAAGTCTTACAACTTTTATAAAGTTTCGATGCATATCAAGCGAGTTAGCTTCGCTCTTTGCCCGATACACTAATATGGAAACCAAAAAGTTAGCCAAATTGTTGGCAATGAAAATTTCAACCAAACCAAATTTTTAATAGGTATTACAAAGTTTGTTGTAATACCTATTAAAAATAATATTCAGAAACACAAATCAACTAGATACAATAGAAATTCAATTTAATGAAAAACAAACGATACACCATACCAGTTCATTGTTAATGTTGGCTTTACACAGAATTTCTGCGATGCGGCACTTCGGGGGCGTCCATCGTAACGAAATCTAAAATGTCCCGGCGCGACCTCTTGTTGGAAATGAGAGAGAACCTCCCACGTGAGACAGCGCTATTCAGCCCATCCCGGGTCTTGGATATGCGACTACCACCCTCCCCCCCCTCTTTCTCACACTCCCCCACTCTCCTACTCCTTCACTCACCCATTCCTCCAATCCCCCACTTGCCCAATTCACATCTCCCCAGCTCTCCCAACCCACCCCTAAATTGTATTCCTGTCCTTCATTATTCGTAAATTTGTTCTACACATCGCGCTACGTTATTCTTTCTTTTGTCATACACTTGTGTAATGTATCTTTATTTAGATGGCATACTTATATCTTATTTCTATCTTATATCTATACTAATCTATACTATATCTTATATCTATACTAATATATAAAGCTAAAGAGTTTGTTTGTTTGAACGCGCCAATCTCTGGAAGTACAAGTCGGATTTGAAAAATTCTTTTTGTGTATGATAGCTACATTTATGAGGAAGGTTATAAGCTGTCAAACATTACGTTAAAATCCTTAACGCGGGTAAAAGCGCGGGGCACAGCTAGTAAGTTATACTTATCTAAAAGTAACGAAGCATGCAGCCTATGATCGGCTACAATTATTGGCTGCAACTTTTAAAGATACCTGTCTTTGTACGTATTTATATTTTTTACTATAAATGCTAAGGAACGAAAAACTCTACTTGCTTTACTTATAGTATTCTTAAAGGTAAACAAAGAAAAAGAGGTTTATTTGTTAAAACATTCCAAACGTTTGCAAAAAGGGCGAGAAATTCCCAACTTTCAGAAGACAATGTTTATTTATTCCCCTCGTAGGTAAAAATATGTCTCCCACACGCAACTACTCGTATTGATACTGAATTTTGACATCTGAATTTTATATATAAAATATTTTAGAAGTGGCCGCGGATCCACATCAAACTCTGACAGGCTTCAATATAACCTGACATAGAAGTTATGAAGTCACATTACCATTCCCGAGAACAAAGACAGTCCTAAAGGACTGTGTAGACGCAATAACAAATTTGGAGCGATGCTAATTCTGTACCCTGAATATATTTTTAGAACAATAGCAGCCACGTGTTGGACTAGAATTATAGTTAAAAAGTTTACAAAATTATCAACTATTCTCTTCTTATTTGATGGAATTTGAAAACGTTTTAGAAAAAATCCTGATGGCAGAATGAGAGGATGGCAGTAAATTCAGACACGATATCATAAAAAATCTTTTTCTACGCAGTTAAAGTAGCAAGCATAATATAAACTATTTTGTAAATGTAATTATTTAAATATTTTCACTAGCTTTTAACAAAACAGAATAATATTTCATAAAACCCTACAGATTACGTACTAAGCTACGTAAGTTCAAATAGAATGTATGTATAAAGTATACAACTCCTTTGTGTAAACTTGTTCCCCTTGTTACGGAACAATTGGGTCAAATATCTCGTTCATCAATACTTGCACAACACAGGAAACTTACTATCGTTTTCTGATATTTTGGATCCTCTATAAGAAACAAATATTTGTACTAGGTATGTATCAAGTTTTATCGCATCATTAATCGCCGTTTTCTGAGAGGTATTAGACCATTTCAAAATCTTATTTAGCTACTTAAGTTGACTTTACTGATATGTCAAATCAATTTGAGTCAATATTTGGTCTAGAAAGAGGTCTAGTTTAGGTAAGTTATATACATAAAAAAACTTCTCATGGTAAATAGCAAAGTATCACATAATTGTAAGCTTTATATCACATAGACAAGCAAAGCTGATTTAATTTTTCTACTTCAAACTGCTTTGTCTCAACGCTAAATAACTCCTAGTGAGATTTCACAGAGGTTGCAACTGTCAGCTTACCTAACTTCTGCCTTTGTCAACTGTTTGGACACGTTAAATAACTTGTTAAACTAGTGAATAATTATTATTACCGTTGAACTAACTAAATAACAATTAACTTTTAGTATCTCGGAAGTAATTTGGACGCGTTAAAATTGTATACCAACAATAAAAGTTGCATTGGGCTACATTTTTAGCGTGAATTTGCAAAGTTTAGTTAACGGATCGGGTAAGTTATAAAAGGCCTGTTAAATTAACCTTCGCTAAAAGCTTTTCAAATACCGTAGCGGTTGTGCGAACCATTGCTTTAATGGCATGCATACGTGAATTTTAATAATGAAAATACAAAATGCAGAAAATCTCTGAAAAATCTTGGTAATTTCATTCTTTTACGTAGGTATCACATGCACAATATAATATGGGACTCACAAACCAATAATGATGTAATCGATAACCCGTGGATGACGTATACAGAACGTATTGAGCTTGCTTTGTTAGTGTGTGTTTAGGTACAACCTTGTACGGTTATCACTACATGTACCTAACTTTCCGTTGCTAGTTGCACTTCGTGCGTATAAGATCTTTTCTGTTAATCAAATGCGGGTGCATTCAAAGTATGAAACTCTCAGACCCTGTATTTTAATCATTTTATCAATCAGTTTATAATGATTTTTGCCTATATAGAATTGGCATATTTACTATATTGGAAACACCCTCAACTCAAGTTTCAATCGAAAGTGACCTTTACTACATAGTGATTTTTACTCTATTATTAACAGTTTTTTTTTTTATTAAAATGGAGTAATTAACCGAAGTTACTTGAAGCCTATTACGAAAATGAGGTCATATATAATTTTCGCCTTCCCATTGCAGCCATCTTGTGCGGGAAAGATTTTGAATCTCGTTTAAAAGCGCCAATATATTTCAGCAGAGTCTGCCATTAGGCTTCTATGCAATTTTAAAAGCGGCTATTTTGCTCTCCGGTACTCACGGAGAAATGCTTCCCGGCCAATCTGTTCTGTTCTAGAACTTATGGAGCTAAGAGAAGTAAAAGAAACATTCACTCAACACAATAATTTATTTCAATTTGACAAAACAAACGAACAAAACAAAACAAACAAACCTTATTTACCTTTATATAATTTTAATAAGCAATTTACGTTTCGAGTTTCAAATTGCCAGGTATAGGATTAGGTTACATGCCCAACAACTAAATTCCAATTCACGTAAATGTATATTAGACGAACATCGCGTGTGTATTATTACCGTCGAGTACAAAGCTGGGAAAATAAATCAGCGGACTATTTTCATTTACATGCAATTTAAAAAGCGTACCGAATAGAAAAATCATTCGGATTCGAAGCCTTTTTTACCTTTGTTGAAGGTCTGCTACAATCATGCACGTCGGGTTTGCATCTAGGGCAAGACACGCGAGTATGGTTCGAGAAACACGCGAAACCATACTTAAAGGACCCTGCCCGCTACTCTTTTATATTATGCCCGACCAATGGCTAGCACAACACATCTACGTTAATATAATATGCATAATGTGCATATTTATTAAGAACTCGCTGTGCCCCGCGGTTTCACCCGCGTTAAATAAAATTCCCAACATTTCCCTTCACTGCTTTGCTCCTATTGATTGTAGCGTGATGAAAAGTATACTATAACCAGCTCAGGAG
>DWQK01000850.1:0-18154 GCA_018231225.1 Noctuana stator
GTTGCCGAACATCATTCTTCAACCATCGTCCTGACCGTTGGTCAGTCCCAGAGTGGCGTCTCAGGTCGGCAAGCAGACGCCACACAGGGAGATTATTACTATGTGTGTATATATGATAATTTTGAAAGTGAATATTTAACTGTTTTAACATTTTAGAGCAGTGTTGTACGAAGATTCAACACACCGAAATGAGCTGAAGGTGAGCCGACATTCTTAACCACTAGGGCATTAGATTAATTATAGTACATTTAGATTTATTAAAGCAGCTAGTTCCGTTGATCACGCCCATAATCTATCATCTGGTCCTATCGTGATCGGTAGTAAAAAGGAACGGCTATCAGTTCCGTTCTGGTCTAGTCATCAAAATGTTTCTCTGCGAAGTAACTGGAAGCATACTCCATAAATATCACGTACAATCATTATGCAATTCTGATAAAATTTCAAGCCACACACGAATTTCAGAAAATATCTGTAAGGTCGTTTGAATTAACGCAATTAACATAGAAAAGTGCCTAAGGTGGCCCATTGCCGACCAAACGATTTGTTCTGGTTAGTCTGTTATTAGTAGTATTTGTGGTTTAAATTTCTCCCTTCGGTCCTAATGGTCGCAAGGAATGTTTCCAAAAGTTCAAATGTAATCGTTTGCGGTACGTGTTATACGTTCTTTTTTTAAATTAAATATGTACCTACGAGCTCTACGAGTATGATACTTCCTTGAGTTTTAAACGCGTTAACAATATTAAGTATAACTTTCAATTTAGCTTCTTATGACTAAAGACTTTAAAAAAAGTTTATGATCTCTAGCACTTGTAAGTTATGGTTCCTTCTACTAAAATCTGGTAAGTACCTATTATTGGATATATGTCCTGATATATGTTGTTTTTTAATTAGCAAATAGTGCTACGAGTATATTAACAGAGTTTAGGATTTATATGCTTGGAACCTTTAAACCTTCAAATATCTCCTTCCAACATACGCGCGCACTGGTGTCTAGCTATAGCAGGGGAAGCTCTGGAGGGATGTAGGACTGTTGACAATCAGTATCCTTTATTTTCAAACATAATGATAGCAAGGATATCCTTTACGAACCTTCGAATGACTGAAACGCACATCCCATATAATTTTTGTTACAGAGTGGTCACCCATGCAATTCCTGACCGTCCAACATTTGTTGTTTAAATCACAAATGTGCGTATCTGTTACAAAACTTATATTCATCATCAGCTTTTATTAATTTAAGGAAGGAAATAAAATGAGTGAGCATTGTCCTTATTTTTTAATTAGTTTGTTACATTTCCTGTTGACTAACCAATTATATGCCACTTTTTCACGGAGCGAATGAGGCTAACGTGCGTGTTGAATTGTATTTACCAGTATGTTACCAATTATAATAGTAAGAGTGGGGCAATAGGAGATAAAAAGTAATTATAAAGTGTTAAACGTAAATGTGTTTAGTACTGTTATGTAGTTATTGTTTGTTACTAGTAGGTGGACAAAAACAAAAAAAAATTACGTTTAAATATCTTGTTCGCTAATTGGTATGGATAATTCGCGGGTCTTACCGAAGTAAGATCGAGTATAGCTTCGTAGGAGGGCCCGACACTGAACCTGAACTGCCAAAAACAGAAGGTCAAAATACAACCCCGAGGCTATCTGTGCACTTTATTTTATTACCGCTCTCAATTATGCTCGTCCAACGCAGCTGCCACTTGGCCCAGGTTTGCTCCCGAAATTGAAGGATTAGGTAACGCTTCCCACCGCGGCAATACCTTGTAATAAGTGTAATACCTATTTTGTGTGTTCAAGTGTTTGTTTAGGACTGTTACACGTCGTTATTTTGCTTTCAAGTAGGTACAGACGATTTTGGTTACGGCACAAAACAGCATGTTTGGACAAAATACTATCTGCTCTAATAACAAACAAACGCCTTTTGTTATGTTTGTTTTTGAACAGATTTATCATTTGCATTTTCGACGATGTCTTGTTAAATGCCGGGAGATTATATTCACAAATTAAAAAAAAAAAAAAAACAAATTATTTGTTGTAGATTATATACCTACCTATTTATGAATGTATTTGAAATACGACTAAGAATAGAAACTTTTATAACAACTGCCGGTTTATAAGTTGTAATGGACAACTTGTAAGTCGTTGTAATTACACTGAGCCAATAAAACAATTGGTCTGTAAATTAATGATAACTATATAATTTATCTATACTTATATACTAATAATACAAAGCTGAAGAGTTTTATTGTTTGATTGTTTGTTTGAACGCGCTAATCTAAGGAACTACTGGACCGATTTGAAAAATTATTTTAGTGTAAGATAGTCCACTTAGCGCGGAAGGCTATCAAGCGTTACGTAGTATTTCTTTATTGCGTAGAAAGTCAGATCTTAATAATAATTTCGATGATTTTATGAGACATATTGACTTGTGGAAATCACACACAAATGAAGATATAAAATCCCTGAGAGGCAATGTAGAAATGTTAAGGTTGTTTACTATAATGTTGGCCTCCCGTCGCGATCTTGGTAATGTTAGGTACTTCTCAATTTGCTCCTATTATATTCAGTGCTATTACGATCTGTAACCTTTGATAATATTGGGGGCACTCATCTCGATAAATATCAACAATGATGTTACTTATTGCTACAACTTGTATTAGTCATCTGTATGTTTATAAAACAGTGTAAGTGCCTAAATAATGTGTTGTGTTTTCCAATAGGAATCCGATAAATATTTGTGCGGCACGTTGTTTGAGAATTATAATGAGTTTTTTTAAAATGTAGGAAATAAATTTGGAATGTGTATATTTTTCTTATTAAAAAGTTGCGGGGATTTTGTGAAAGGTTAAGATTAAAAAATAATAAGTACCTATAACTATTCAAAAATAAACCAAGAAGCGTTAAAATTACACTATAAATGTAATAAAATATAAATGAATATATATATTATGTACCATTGCAAAAAATTATATTTAAAAGAAACTTGCTTGTGTAGTAAAGTAAATTATTATAATATCTTGTTTCGATCCTGCTAAATGGACCGTTATCACGGCCAGACGGTGCGCGGTGGGGAGACTGTTGACAGGAACTAGGGGCAGACGAAGATATCTACCCTCCATCTTATTCATTTTGCAGCGTTCGTACCTTCTATGTAGGTACTGATTTTACCGATTTATCTAATGTTAAAGTATTACATTAAATGTTACAAATTATATTATTAATGTTACAATAGTTCCGTTTTATAAAATGCGTCATTGCTTTTACAAAAAATAACAGTACATATATAGTAGATATACAAAGCTTTCCGTAGTTACCTGTTAGAAGTAATATTATGAAGGTACCTAAATAAGAAAAAATGTAAGTCAAATGTAAAATGTGTGTATATGTCAATAAACAGGAAAATAATGATAAAAAAATTCAGATTACTTTACCTTGTATAAATTATTTATGTGGGAACTAAATAAAAATTTAAAATCGCATTAATACATCATATCTCCAAAAACTTTTAATTATGTTCCGTTTATAATAATATTTAGAAATACAAAAACATTAGCTACCGCAATAAAACAGTTATTCTTAATCATATAAACTATACTAATTAGTAGGCCCATAAGGTCCATGTTAAATCATATCAGCGTAAAATTATTGCTTATTTAAATGCACACTTATTTCTATATCGTTTTCAGAAAATGATTACGGTTTGTTATACCTACCCGTTATCGCATGCGTGAGCTGAGGAGTTAACTTTGATGGGATAGGAAGCGTTATAACTATAATCTATTTACCCCATTACTATCAAAACACAAATGACACGAAGACTTAAAAGTATATCATTTTTGTGTAACAACAAAATCAGAGCGATTTTCTTATCTTCTTTCTTGAAACTTTTTAAAGAATTAATAAGAATTATTTTTAAAGATTTTTTAAAAGATAATTTATCGCATTTGCAAGGAAATTAGTAGATTACCGATGATCACCCGTGCCCAGTTGCAACAAAAGCTAATCTCTTCAAATATGCGTTTACTGCAAACATGTTAACAAATTAATTTTTAAAATTGAAGTATTTGAAAAGAATAAATACATAAATAAACCATAATGACAAGAAGACGTAAGTCTTTACGAAGTTATGAGAAGTGTTCAAAATAAATTAAGCGGTAATGTAACATGTGAAAATGTGAAGGGAATGAGAATGGGTGGATGGGTGACTTATGACTGATTGTTAGGACAATTTACGAGCTAATATACTAACCATAGCGGTATCTGGCAGTAATGTGTCTAGGGTCTCACATTGTTGCTTCGCAT
The DNA here is from genome assembly GCA_018231225.1 of Noctuana stator. NCBI lineage: Eukaryota > Metazoa > Arthropoda > Insecta > Lepidoptera > Hesperiidae > Noctuana > Noctuana stator. The sequence continues at coordinate 4,312 of DWQK01000850.1, forward strand.
CAGGCACAGAGAAGAAACCATGGACTATGTGATGCGTGAGATACCTCACAATGTCCATCTGTTTACAACAGTTTTGTTTATAAATGGCCAAAAAATTACACGTGTCTTAGTTAAAAAAAAAACATAAAAGAAAAATTTAATTTTTTATAGAACTTTTATAGCAAAAAATCTCTTTTTAAATATATCTCATCAATTCAGGAGAAGGAAGAAAACTCAAGGTCGATTGATAGAATAAAAAATACAAGCTTTACCGTAAAGACGTTGCAAGAAGTTTATCCAAATAAATAAACATGTTATTGGGGTAGCTTCAGTTTCTCTCGTTTCTCCCTCAGAGTATCTTAGTCTATTCGTTCAGTGTGAGACAGTCGCTATTTACAATAAATCGTGTGCCGAGCCAGACTACACGGAGTGGCCGTAAAATCGAGCGACGACAAGGTTTTAATCGCAGTTTATGATATTCCCAGGCGCACGTCGATATCTTGCGGTCGAGCGTGTTGGCACTTCATCATCTTGCGGTCGAATCGATTTTATCGCGATTATGTTATTACGTTTCACGTCTTTCATCATCAGGTACTTGATAAATGTATTTAATAGGTGGTGGTGATGGCGTCTGTTGTGTTGACTGGCTGCGTCTGTTTTCGAGGCCATATCATTTTAGTCCGATTACGGTATTTCTTACTTTTCAGTTACAAGGAAATCTATAAAGGTGTCAAAGAGTTCTCCATCATTTTCTGAAATGTTATTATGAAGTCCCCTTACTTGAAGCTTCTTATAATTAAGCATATTTTTCTTAAATATTTTGAGGAAATTCTTTACCGTCCATTGAAAGTCGATGTAATGATCCTTTAATGGTAGTTTATCTACATCGAATCGAGATATACAATTGATTTAACTATTATTAAACCTGACCATGTTAAACCATCAGTTCTAGTTGTTCTCATTCAAGATCTTATGAAACGTTTTGTCGACTACTAGTAATCTATTCTTAGTCTAATTTGTTAAGTCTTACTTAAATCGAGATTACAACTAACTTTGTTCTCTTTACTTGTAAAGCGAGAGTTCAGAGTAATAGCGACGATTACCATATGCATTTTTTTATTGCACGCAAGCTAAGTTATATTTAAACGGTAGATTATTTCAGTTTAGACAGTCACTATCAACTTTTGTGCATACACACTTCGCAGTAATGCCTTTTTGATGTTGACTTTGGTTGCGGAATAATTGCAGTCCGTGTTTACGTAACACAATTCAGCGACGTTAATTTTCCTCAGTCGGGGACAGTTTAAACTTTGTCACAGAAATCTAGTTTCTAGGACTCAATTTCGTGAAGTCAAATGGAGTATTTCATTAACATTTCCATGTTCCTATGTACAGTACATGTCAATGAAAATAATTGGTAAGTTTGTATATTTAACGGCGACTAACTTAAAGTTTATTACAATAATATTTATATGTATAATGTAAGAGTAGGTAAGATTTAGGCCTCATATTCGAAAGCACGGTACCTGAATGTACGTTGCACCAAAAATTCTTTAGTTATGTAGATATTTTCTAAGACCTTTTTTAGCATTCTGTTGAATATTGAGTGTACACACGATACGAACCGTAGTTACGCCGCTATTTCGGAATGGTTGATATGAAATAGACGTTGCTTATTTCAAAACAGCATGACGAAAGATTGAGCGAATAACGATGACAGAGTTATTTAAATAGATATTTATTATTAACAAACAATGTAGGATAACGTTCTTTGTAGCGACCAAAAGATTATTATAAAGTTCATACGCAATCCGCAAAAAAGATACCACGAAATGGACCTACACTCTTTTAGTACGGTAATAAGCGTGGCAACGTCACACATTATATAATTGGACGAAAATAAACAATGTGCGACATGTAACATTTAGCATCGTATCCTTTATCAATCACGTCATAACAACCAATGCCAAGTGAATCGCATATGCAATAAAATCGTATATGAGCCACACATCGTACAGCTGTAAGGTACTTCGGTCTACTTGTCTCTTTGTTCCGTGATAGCACTGGTGTCACAAGGCCCCAACCGCAATGGTAGAGATTTAGAGATATAGATTGGCAACGGCGTAGAATCATTTATCCAACATTTGACAGCATGAAACGATTAGATACTAATATTTAAATACCGAATATATGATGTTACATCATGTGCGTCACAAAATGAAAAAATATGGGTTTTTCTTGGATATTCCGTCAATATATAGATGAAATTAAATGGATCATCTTTAAACGATATGTCCTTAAATTGCCGTTCTAATCATGTTTATTTGAAAGAAATTTTACATTTCGGAAAGAACAAATAGTGGTTTGTCCGTTTCGCCAGGGATTTAATATTTAAAATTTCTCAAGAGAGAATTTCATTTTTCTTGAATGTTTCCTGCAGATCGTGTCCACAGATTTATAAAGTTGATTTTTGAGACAATGATGATAAATATTACCCGATCCGTCATGTGTTGTACAGGTAAATCGCTTCATCGTAGATTTTTCTGTCTTCAGTCCCAGCATGAAGATGTTTACATAAGCTAAAGTCTTCCCAACAATCGATCACTGTCATCGCAATGTACCCGTTTATATTATCATCTAGAGCATTGACCTCTTTACTCTATTTCGTAGCTTACACACACAAAAAACGGTATTACAACTATTAAATAATCTGATAAATGTTAACGCTTCGCGTACGTAACGAGAAGTAGTCACCTTATCTTGTTTGCTTACAACCTCAGATAATAATCCCCTTTGGTTATACATTCTTTCACAGGGTTTTAAGGAAGTTAAAATATAAAATATATCTTTCAATCGTATTTTTAAATTATTCTAAATCACATGATCTTTACAAAGTCAAGTGACATAAGATAGATAATTTTAAAGCGTCCGATCTTGACCACTTACTCGTAATTTAACAAAAAGGAAAAATAGTAAGTATTTGGTGGCTTTTCGTGTTACTTTACGAGTATAACATACGGTAGTCTGTTTCCGGTATGGTTATTTTACCGAGAATGCATGTAATATAATCGACCGTTTATAATATCTATTAACTTAAAAATAGCGGGCGTGCAGTAACGCAAACATTTTCTCTGATTCTTTGAGTAAGTAGAGCTTGAAGGCCTTCGACAGGGTATCATGATACCGTTGCGTATGTTTAGTCAGTTGTCAGAGAAGTTAGCTAACTTCTTGAACATAATCTAGTCAATAGATGGACCTTAATGATGATGAAGCCATTAAGTTTATTTAGTTTAATTTCGTTGAAGTTGTTCAAATTTGCTGGCTTGTGGTTGGCCGATGAAGACGCAAGGTAAACAAACAGAGCCAACGTTGTTTGTACTACAAGATTCTCAAGAAATGTGAGCTCACTCGCCGCTGCGCTCTATATGAGACGCCTGCGTTGACTTACAAGTGCTGTTTATTTTTCTCCCAGCTCTTTTTGAAGGTTGGAAGAAATTATGCTTGGTTTATTTAAGTCCAAAAATGATTTTGCATTTATAATTACTTAAAAGAATGTAAAAATATTTGCGCGACAGTCTTACGTATTGAATAGGACGCGGTTTCCTCGGTCTATTCATTGTCCAGCACAGTCTGCTAGTTATTACCGAGGAAATAGGGCATCCGCACAATGTCATTGTTGAGTGGTTATTTTACATTATCCACCTATTGTGCAAAAAAATGTTTATCTCTCAGGTTTTGTAGAGAAACCTTAATATAAATGATAAGTAAATTACAATGAGTCTTTTGTTACTTCCTTTCAGTATCTTCTCTATTTTTTAATATTTATAACTTTAGCGGTATTGCTTCATATAGTATTTAATTATATGTATTGTACTCTGAACGCTTCAATGGAACTACCTACATCCTACACATAAAGTTAACTTCAATTGTATATTTGGAATGTCTATCACAAAACATTATGAAGAAAATCATGTAGCAACAGATTTATACTGTAGCATTATCTTTGAAATTATTATCTAGTCGTTTAATGTTCTTGATCATAAGAGATGCCAACGCGGGTCAATTTATAGCGCATTCGTTGAATGTTTAGTATCTCTTGCATTACATTTATATTGCTCTAACCGTCTCTAATTTTGTTTATTTGATCTTCGAATTAGTGAGCAATGAGTGAAGTTAGCTATTAATGAATTCGTCATACTACTGCCAAGGCACGCATTCGGGTATTCGAGTGATAGGAAACGGTGACTCTCGTCTGATTGAAGTGAACATTAGTGCATTGTTAACAATTCAAATTTACTAAGTGAACATTCATGAATTGTTAACAATTCAAGTTTAAAAATAAGTGAATAGTGTTTCAATAGTGCCACCATGCATGAGAATGAAGTATTTTCTATCTGTAGTCCACAGACACACACAATGTAAATGGGCTAATACTGTTTTTGTACGGGTAGGTACATGCGTGACAATTTCACATATTGATGATACGTCGAAAAATGATCTTATATATAAGTTCATTTTCCCCTTATAAATATAAATCAACTAACAATACAAGATTATTTTGTACATCACTCAGTAAGCCGAAGAGTTAGTGTGTATATGGAGGTCTGAACAAATGTGCACTCAGTGATAGTCCGCGGTAAGCCCCGTGCTTACGCTGTCTCTATGCTTACTATCGCACATTGCAAGCTCTCTGCTTATAGCAATATTATAACGAGTTACTCCATTGAAATTTGTATTGTTGTGTTAGTATTATACGGAACACAATTTAAATATAAATTATAATTTTAGTTTATGCTTGATGTATTATTTTTTAAGCTTTATTATATATGCTGTATGTTCCTTTTTTATTATACATAATTATTTTTATAAATTAACTAATTTGTGTATTATAGGAGTGTTTTAAGATTTAAGCTATATAAGACAAAGAAGAAGATTATCAGGTCTATATATCTATATACCCTATATATCTATACACTCTATATACCCTATGGAGCCTAAGAGGCGTGTAGACTGATAAAATAATAATAAATAAACTGCTCTTCTCTAGATGATTTTAATTCACTTTTAAACTCAGTTGCTATGTGATCTGTTGCTACGCAATTCGTACAACAAATCCTTGTTATATGAATTGCGTTCGTGCGAGGTCGGAGCGGGTCACTCTAGTTATTCAATAAAACAAATAAGTGCAACCGTAATCGAAGTATCAATCAAATCAAACCTAAATATTACTTAAAACAATCGAAGGACGAGACGACGGTGAGTTCATTAACGACCTAATTTCACGCGAATTTAAAATGGTGCATTCTGCTGATATGAAGACTTAAACAACGCAAAAGAAAATTCAAATATAAATGAGAAATTCAATTCTTTTAAAGAAGACGTAAAATCTCAGTTCGGAACCAGGCCTCTTATCAATTTAAGAACTTTTCGTGTTTCACATCTAAATTATAATTGCCATTCGAAAGCTGCAGTGCATATGACGCATGCTTTGACATATTAACAACTTAAGCCTCTGGACAAAGGATTCACATTTTCATTTCCCATTTTCTAAGTTTAATCCCGTGCTGCAGCGGAGCTTTCTCGGTAGTGAAATAATTATATCGTAGTGGCAGTAAGTTTCAATATTTCTGCAGTCATTTGAAATGTATTCTGTATGTCTCACAATGTATACTGATTCTAGTGTTTGTCTCTAATAAAATAGTGGTGACCCTTGGCAACTACTCCGAGTCGCAGTTGTGTTCTAGAGCTAAGACCCTTGACAGGATGCAATAGCTAAACTTGAAGATTATTGTGCATCATATTTCCTTGCCAAACCCAACATTGGCTCCACACTAGCTTTGTGGGTGTTAGTTATACATGGTTTCCGTCGTAAACTTAAGAGTAATATCTCGTGTTTGACTCCTATTTCAACGGCGAAACCGACAGTCGTGTTTATTTATATACATAGACTTTACTACTGCCTAATGTAGCAATTTTATCAAATAGATTACATTACAAAACATGCTATTACAATTAAGTTCAATTAACGATAACTTGCTAAGACTGTAGGAATAAGAAAAGCAATAAGAAGGCTGCGGTTTTATCATATTTATCCCATAAAAATACGTAATCCGAAATGGTCAAGAAATAATTCTACCAATGAAATAATAGAAACTTAGTATCAAATAGAAATAGCTGCTAAAACATTCCATCAACAATACAATATTCAAAGCTTAAATTTACTTCAGCAAAATGGTAGCTATTCAGGAGCTATCAAACTGACAGCATTAGTCTAGAAGTGTCACAGTGTAGCTAGGCGGGGTCAAGCCGAGTTATTTAAAACAAGTGGCTTGATGGGTCCATTAATGTTGCATGTCAGGTAGCCTAACCGGGTCGGATATACTGGGAACGATCGAAACTCGCTATTATTGGATTGTTTCGGCCGAACGCTTCGGAAATTAAACCGTCTTTTCCTGTTCCAGTCATAATGTCATGGCGGGACGTTGATTAAAAGCCAAATAATTCTCGCCACGAGTGTTTATTGCGTTGACAGTTCATTTTTATTAAATTGAGTGGAGAGTAGAGATGTTTATTTAACTAATGGTGCAATAGTGTTCCTTTAAGTTTAGGTATTTGTTAATGTGGTGACAATTATTTAAATTTAGATGGATTTCATTTATATCATATAAATAACAATAACAAGATAATAGGAATATCATGGTGAGCGATGCAGATTAGAATCTGGATGAATGATTATGTTGGCTGCCTCAATCGATTTCTGAACGACTTGTCAATATGATAAAAGTTTAGGCTTATACCATTCCAGTCAGTCAGAACTTCATGTCGTGTTGTGTAAAACTTAGGCTTACTTCACGATTTTAATCATTCCTTTAAAAATATAAACATGTAAAGCTCACAATGCTCAAAACTTGCCAATCATTATAAGGATAAAGAACTTACGAGCGTAAACTGAAACTTATTAATAACTTATAACGACTCAAGTGTTCCAAAATAATCGAAACGTGATATTATTTGATTGTTTCGGCTAAACGCCCCGGAAATAGACCCGCCTCTTCCTGGCCGAATCCTAACGACATGTGTCCATTGATTAAAGGCGAACTAATAAACGCTGGCCGTTTAATGACTTCCATTCGGAAGTGTCGTCGTTTATTAAAGTAGTTTGTTATCTTCGCTATACGTAAATAAGATTAGGCGTAGAATGTCAGAAGCGCAAAAGAACAAATTAGCGAATGGTCAGAAACGCAAATTGTGAGGAGATTATGTCATGTGACGATGAAAAATGGAAGGATAGATAGATTCGCTTTAGGTCAGATTTGTTTTGCTATTTGCTTGCGTGGATTCTTGCCTTCATAATTATCAGTTGTATCACTTTAATTTAATTTTAATGTGATTTAAGTAAAATATACTAATTAAATTTTTATGAATTTTGTTAATTATATAAAATGCAAAACCCATTTTTATTCCTATTCCGTAGGCAATAAAAATAAGCATGATAATATGATACGTTCGAAACCGCAATTGAATTACAGAAAGAAGATAGAATGGCACTAATACATTTTCTTCTTGTTTCAGGTAGAATTATGCAATAAATTTGCGAGAAGTTCTTTGACTCAATTACCAGCGATATAGATGAAGATGAAACGTAAGTTGCAAAGTTATGAATGAGCTTACATTATTATAATATCCAGAGCTAAAATTTTAAATATAAATATTCTGAAATGTTAATGTCGTCCTCTTAGAAAGAACTAAGAGATTGAGAAAAATATTTTCTAGTAGATTTTAACTTTAAGGAGACTAAATTTGGATTAACTTTCATTAAATAATTTTTTTACTTGTACGTACAATGTTACGAGTACGTATAGTTGCATGGCTTGGATAATAATAATAATTAAGTTTAATTCAGTTGTTGGTCTAGTTGCAAAGAACGAAATATTAATTAATAAAGATTTTGTGAGCACTTTTTCTTTTGGAATAGGTTAACGCGGTTGAGGTTAATACATTTTAAATGTCTACGAGTCTGAAGCGCTTTAATTATTCAGTCAATTTTATCTTTACAACTTGTCTTAATTTCAGTCAATTACTCCTAATGGTTTTATAAATATTGTACGAAATATTCAAACGATCTTCACACCTCTTGGCGGAAAATCTAAACAGTACGCGAGATAAAATGAGTAATATAACGTCGTATCAGATTTTTAACATTTCCCCGAAATTTAATGTTAACAATTTAAACAGGAAAAAATACTTCGTCGCTGGCTTTAAGCGAGGAGGGCGAGTGTAATAATAGGACATAATATATTCAGGGCGAGTCAAATAAAATTAGCACGGTGAAAAATGTAAACGGTCCTTAACAGCCACGAGGACGTGTAAAGTATTAGAGAAAATTCCTCCTCACTCTTTGGAATTGTTTGACTGTCGCAGGGTACAGTAAAATAACTACTGAATATGAAAATCGTTAAGAGAAATGCAAGAAAAACCTATGTTTCTTTTTATTTTATGTTCGTGCATTGAAGCGGGTTTTATTAAAATTACGCCAACAGCCGGTCAAATATATGGCCTAAAACACTTCCATTTCTTTAACCTTTTTTTATTTGGATCTTTAATAAATAAATTAAATTGCACGTTTTTTTAAGTGCTTAATTAACGTTTGTTAGTGTTTCTTTACTTCTCTGCCTTGTAACTATAAAAATACATACTAAGTTTATAAATGATTCAAAATATAATAGGTACCTTAGTATGTTTTGCGTCAATATACCTAGTCTCTGGTAATTAGTGACGGCAAAAGATTTCTTTTAAAATTCTATTATTGTGTGTTTAAAATTAACAAGGAAATTATTTGTACCTAACGTTTTAAAAATAATAAATTACTTTCGAGCTCTTCATGTATTTGGGTTAAAAGCTTTTTACAATTGATTTTTACGTTTAAAACAAGCATTTATTTCGTGTTCGGTTTGTCTAATTTACCTACATTCAACAATTTTATTAATTACAATTATTAATTATGCGTTATTGTGTAGGTTTACAAAATGAAATTTTAGTCTACCCCACCTACAATAAATATATAAACAATAAATGGTGTGAGGTGAGATTGAGATTTTTTTTTGTTTATTTAAAACCCCTCATTGAATCCCACCTGACAGTGCCTATGTTCAGGTATCCTATCTGAATTGAATCCATTCAATGATTATATTTTCAAACTTGTCACTATACACAATACCTACGGATCAAATAAATAAATACCTGAAAGTACCAGCAGCTTATTTATTTTTATCGACGAACGATCGGTGTGTCACGATCATTATTCGAAACAGCGCTCACAGCACTAATGGAGTTGTCACCAATTGATGCCGCGTTTGAATAATTTTCGAGGCAATTTAAAGCTGTAATAAATGAACAATACTGTAATTATACAATTACCTTCGGTCCGTTTTTTTGTATAGTTCTCAGTATAATGTACGTACGTAGTTTGTAGACGTTGTAGCTGGCCCCTAGTCTGCTATTATACCTGCTATCACTGACTTTTCAATCGTCTCATAATGGAATCGCGTTGGAGTAGCGATCAGTATCGTGATAGTTTTCGTGTGTCGTATTTATGAAATTAAATGAGATAAAAATTGTTTTTAAACACTTTGACAAATAAAATAATGCATTACTAAGGTTTTTTGCTGTTCGTGAAGTTTGTGAAGTGCTTCTTAAATAAATGTGTACTTGTGCGGAGATCCACAGCAGAATGTAACCTAGTTTAGGCTATTTCAAAAATGTGTCAAGAAAATTGCATGGCGTAAAATTCTACGGAGTTTTCCTTACCGTCTTTGGGTAGCCTTAAGTTATACTCCGCATAAATTATAAGTGTCACATTTTGCTACAATTTTCAAAAATAACCTCTTGTCCAACGAGGTTTTAAGACCCCGTTCACCTAATCGCGTGTATGTAATTAACCGGTACCTATGACCTTACGATTGACATAGTAGTCCGATCTCCTATTGGACAAATATAAATAATTATGTTGTATTTTTGTGATAGGATCTAGTTTCTTGTGGAATAAGTTTTGATTCAAAATAATGTTTAATTTTTGCATTTCTTTAAAATAAAAATTGTGTCCCTTTTCAAGACTGAAAACAGACATTTTCTTTCGATTCCAATTTTGATTTTTTAATTGGTTATTTGTTTACATTAACAATATATTGCGTTTTTTCTATTTTTTTTTTTATATTTATAAATATTATACAATACAATATACTTTAACTATCGAGTGATACGATTGCAAATCAATACTCGCACTTGCACTTCATCAGTGACCTGTAAGAACAGGGCAATCGTTACAGAGCTAAAGAGGGATCATTCGAGTACCTAAATAGTGTATTACTTAGAATACATCACCCATCCTTTGATGCTTCTGGGAAGCAGAAACATCGATTCACTTCAGCGTTTTCAGGCTGACAGTGAGCCGAGAGTTTAATGACATGAGAAGACTTCCTGTAAAATTTCGCCAAACCATATAAATGGAGCTAATTGGCCCGTGCGCTTATTTGAGTCTTTCAACTTAGTTTAAGTTGTACTATAACGCCGGAATTAGCCACAATTTTGCATAATTTTTCAGTTAGACTAAAACTTACGAAACTAACTAAAAGTAGATAGCTAAAAGAAGAAACCATATCAAGGAAAAGGTTTTAAAAACTAAGTATAATATAAACACTTTTGTAATAATAATAATAAATAGTAAAATGCCTAGCTGTAGAAAAAAATGAGCTGTCATTGTTAGCATCGAAGCAATAAATTCACTGGTGAGTTTCGAATCTAAAGTACACCGTATTCTTTAATTGTATGAGTTGAAGGGTGTAAGTAGTTATCGCTAAGGAAAAAACTTTCCCGTCCAATAAAATCTTTAGGCGGAAAAATTTCATCAAAATTCCTACAGAGCATGTGGAAATATGAATGAAACTAATTGGACCATCGGCTTACTGAAACACGCTTTGCCGTGCAGTTGGCCGGCACTGGCGGCGCGGTGCCAGTTGGCGGTCCTTCCCAATCACTCGGGGTACATTTTTGAAACGGTCGCAAGGTTGTCGAACACGCTCGGAGAAACTCTAGTTCTGTTCTGTAACGTGTCTAATTAGGAACGGAACACGTTTATGAACTTTTAAAGCCGGCGCTGGTACTATTGTAAAAATTGCATTGAAAGGATTTGTCTGAATGTCCTGCATAATTTACGAAGGTACTCGTACGTTAAAGCGATTGTTTTAAAGAAAGACTGGTCAAAAATTAGTCCTTTAAAAATATCACCTACGAAGTACCTAATCTTCCCTTAATAGCCCATAGAATTTGGTGACCTGTCAACTTCTTTCCATGATTATTACTCTTTAATAAAGTTTATTATAAATATGGATAAAATTTTCAATAACATTTTCCACACTTGCAGCGTGGCGATAAGTGCTGATTAAAAGTTTCACACAAGTGTAACGAGCGGCCATATTGTTATTGCCTGTTGTAGCGCTTATTAGAGAAAAGCTCGGCTGATATTAAAAATAATCTCACTTTACATCCATTACGCCCGCGGTCACTGGAGGCAGGGCTAATTACTTTAACTTGCTAAATTAATTAGAATTAGATTAAAGTGTGCGCGAGACTTTCACTCGACTGCTAAGTGGTGAAATTTATCGCCTCAAGTTATAAATATACAAAGTAAAATTTAATTTCACGTACCTACTTAACATGTAATATTACGTTTTTGAGAAATACGATTAATGCCATAGTGCTGTGTTTTGCAAGTAGCAACTATTTGTCTTAACCTATTACACATCCCACTGCTGGGCATACCGCCCTAACTAAAAGTGATCAAGATCACGTAGCTACATAATGTAGTATAGGTAGGTACCTTGGTAGGTACCAACACAGATAAATAATTATGAAACTATATTCCGCAATAGATAGATATTTAAATAAATAAATATGTAAGGATATCTATATTATGTAATTGTATATATTGTAACAATCTATATTATTTCTAGATAACAGCACCAGGATTATCTTCCTACACGTAAGCATTTTATACCATGGATGATTCTGCTTTTGTATTTATATTATTCTACAGTGTTGTATTATAACTTACATCATTTAGGATTATAGAAATTTGAGTAAGGGGGAAATTATTTAGATAAATCTTATAATCGCTACCATATATTTAAAACAAATATACTTACACACTTATTTCCTCATATAGTTGTATATACATGTATTGTATATAATATTATATATGTATATATTTATATATTATATTGTAGTTATGTCTTATTTTAGGTATTTATTTTATTTACATCTATATCTCTGTAATTATATATCACAAATGACCACTCGGAGGGAAGAGGGGCCTTTCCTAGCACAGGTTTTTAAAAAACTTAACAGGGGAGAATCCATTACATGTAATATGTTTAAATATTTTAAACAATAAAATATTTTTGATTTTTTTTATTTTGATATTTGTACAGTAAACGTGGCAGACTACCGTAAAATCGGAATCTGTCAGCGCTCGAAAGAAAAAATAGGGTTCGTGTTTATTTATCTGATTAGCGACAAGCTATGCAGAAAATAAATACGCAGATGTTGGTGACGCCTCCACTGCCTACGAATGGAAAAACAGTAATAAAAAGATATTTACAAAAGAGACCAGGACGTACGCATTTAGTTATTTTGTATGTACCCACTGTGTACTAGAAAAGGCTCCTCGTCATTTTTTTTAACGTGAGGTCGAGTGCATGTATCTTGGTGCTGGAACTTATATTAGAAACAATAACACTATGAGGGCGCACACAGCTTCACTTTTTAAAAATTCTGTTTGCGGTGTCCTTTCTAGTAAGAAGTACTCACTCAATGCACGAAGGCCGTGACAATATTTACTTGTTTAGTATAAGTATATTAAAATTACAATGTATGTAAAAGTAACTTCTAAAATAATTAATTTATGCAAATAATAATTAAGTTTGAAAAGGTACATAACCTAGGAGTACATCCCAATTGTGTATGGAAGACTCGGAAGTAGGTAGGCTAATTATAAGGCTCTTTCGTCGCGATAATCTGTGAATGAAGCAATTTCCGCCGGTTAAACTGACTCCTCTCCTTTTCGTTCACTCTCAGATTGCTTATTAGGCCGGCAAGAAAGAAGTCATTCGTGTTATTAAGCTGTCAAAACATTTTTCATGATTATGAAGCGTTAACGTTCGAGAATTTCCAACAAGCTGCTTTGTTCCATTCAAAATTTTTTAAATGAACCACATTGCTCAGTTATTTGATCACAATAGGGAGCAATTGTAAAAATAATTTTTTCTTGCTACGAAAAGATATCATAATATTAAATAGTGTATTTACTAACTTAAAGAACGATATTATTATAAGGAGAGATTACCTTAGGTATTATATTTTCTAAGGACAGTGTTAGAACAAAAAACACTCCGTCTACGAAGAAATTGTAGTAAATTTTAACAACCTATAAAAAGTTTCTCTTTTCTGAATAATGGAGAAGCGAGTTTGCATTATTTACATCAGAAAATGCTTTTACTTTGTTTGAATTTAATATTTAAACGAGAAGAGTGCAGGTATTTTAAACTATAATCGCATGAAAACAGATGCGTTCATTTCAATAGAAAATAGCAAGAATACAATTTTTTTGCATTGCACTCTTTGACATTTAAAAATTGACTTGAAAAGAGTCAAAGGTAGAATAAAACGTTCCAAATTACATTAAGTTCGAAATGTTTGAACGAATTAGGTACCAGTTTTCATTAACTTTTTATTTTGTTTTAATTATCGACGAACGAAACTCGTAATGGTTTTGCTCTACAATAGTTAGATACGGTGCGGTTTTGATAAA
>DWQK01000851.1:0-18131 GCA_018231225.1 Noctuana stator
CTAGATAACGCCGCACAGTTCACACCATATTAATTGAGATTAAACAAAGGGCGATAAAACTATATTCCCAGCTCAATTGAAGAAGTCGGCCAAACTCGTAACAATACATAACAATAGATACACTAGACTACAAAATAAACGACGCAGAGGTAATCCGATACAAAGCCAAATAAATTTCTGTGGGATACAAAGTCAACAAAGTTTAACTAAAAGTACTGCTCAATATTTTTTTATTAGATTCGGTGTTAAATTTACTTACGAAACAAAAGATGATACATCTGTACGAAACAAAAGACGATAGTCCTGTTTAATATTTCTTTTAATGCAATGTAACCAGAAAACGACAGCAACAAAGTATGAAAGTAACCGACAAACGAGTTTACTATCTTGATGTTTCATTTTATTTATTTTTATCCCCTTCATCTAATAGGTATAACTTAATGCCAAATGGCATTCTCTCGTAGTCGACCTTGTGTGAATGTAAGATTTTAAGGTAAGTGTACAAACAAAAAATTATAATCAATTAATGTTTGTTTAGCTTAAATTTTAATAGTTTTTGCAATACATCGTTTACAATATGAGAAATATCACTGTATAAGTGGTTTGAGTTTTAAACACTTTATGGAAAAAATCAAAGAATCGAAGTCTAGATTTAGCCGCAGTACAGTTTTCCGTATTCAACACTTCATACGGCGCATGAAAACGTGACTGGGCGATGGACGGTCGTTCTAATTTGTTGTTATGGCACGTTAGCACATTTTATGGTTCACCTAGTTTCTGGTGAGGCACTGCAGTGCCAAACCAACGTACGAGGATAGCAAATTGGATTAACAAGTAATCAAAAGAATAAGGTAAGTAGGTATAAAACAAACGTTGAAGTGCTGCAACCTCTTTGCAATGATTAGGTTTTAGGAGTGCTCGGTCCTTTCATTCAAACGCACATAAACGAAGAGAAATGGCCCTGACTACATTCACATCCGGATTCTGCATACAGTAATTCAGTTTACTTCGATAGTTCGATTTTATTTTAAACTCTCTTTACAACTATATCATCCTCATTGTATTTTGTAATTCATACGAGTATATAAATGTAGGTTTTTGTTATAAAGGTTACTATGACATGCCATGTGTTAATTAGCGTAATTAGTGCACAATAACCGCGCTAGCTAACAATAAATAAATTACATATCGCGCGCAATGGCGTCGGGAAATTAGTGCCCCGCGGTTTTCCTCTTAACCTGCACTGCACGCCTCATATAAGTATTTTCAGAATACACCCTACTGCTTCTTAGATGAAGCACCCTTGCGTAGAGGCTACGGGTCTCTAGGGTCCCTACCAGGTCAGTGTCAAAGAGATGACTGCGCCTTTGGTGACATCACTCCATCATTAAACAGTGTTCATGAAATCACAATCCAGAATATACGAAATAGTAGCGTGATAGGCGGGAGTAACAATAAAATAGTGTCAATGGTTTCATTATGCCGGCATTATCGCATTATCGTATGATAGCAAGTAACTAATTTTCATTTAGTCTATATCTAGTTTAGATAGCTCGGCTTTCTTACAACGTTGTTCTACATTTCCTTATCGTAAATTAATCTGTTAAAGATAGCAATAATTTATTTTAAAATTTACCATTAAACGGTCTATTAAATCTTACTTTTACAAATTACAACTATTGCATTTTAATAAATTAATAAACAATAAATAAAATGTATTGTAAGATGGTGCAAATTTGTAATGAAATAAATAAATCATTCACATACACCACATAGTATAAATCAAAGTCGTTTTCTCTGTCCCTATATTCCTATGTATGCTTAAATCTTTAAAACTACGCAAAGGATTTTGATGCGGTTTTTTTAATAGATAAAGTGATGGAAGAGAAAGGTTCATAATGTATAATAGTTCACAGTTTTTCTGTAGTGCATTTAGTATCAGCATTGCACCCGTGCAAAGCCGGGGCGGGTCTCTAGTAAACTATAAACTTCAGTTTAGTTAGACTATTAGTTGGCGGTAGTGAGTTCGTAAATACATCACGATTAAACCGAAGTTAATGGCCAAAATAAAATATTTTTTAACTCTTTCGAGATATTAATCACTTTATAGTTGGCAGTTATTTTGGGTCGTATCCTAGAATGTTGGCATGGATAATAAAAGTTTTCACACAGAAATCTAAAAGAATGTATTTACCTACTTAGTTTAGTTCAGTGCCGTAGTTATGAACAAACTACATGTTCCTCTTCAAATAAAAATTTGTGTTACATGATATTACTTTTATTTACTACTTTGCTTATAGAGACCCCATGAATATCATATGGTTCTTCAGCAATTACGTGTCTAGAGACTCGAGAGCGTCTTGACACCCCAAGTTGAATACAGAAATCTAAATTCATCATGTCTATTCCTAAATAAATCTTTTCCACTGCAAAAAGAACCCATAAAGCTAAGCATTTTAACCACTCACCACAATTGCATCTCAACTTCAACATGATACACAATAACATTAATTATAATCGCACAGAATCATTTAATCCACCTTACATATTAGTATGAGTCAACTTTTAGTTTCTTACCTTACTTATAAAGACTTTAAAATATAGAAATAACCCGAAAGTGCCTCATGGCTTACAAGAAAAACATAACTACTCATTGACTTTCAACTGACCCGTATTCAACTAAAGGAACCTTTGTCATTAGACTCATTAGCATGGTACCAGCAAAACTGAACAAAGCCATGCCAGACTAGAGTGTGAACCGCGACAAATCGATCCTCTGAAGGTAATCAAGCACGTTGGCGGGTTTCTCGTGAACTTTTGAACTAGAGATGTCTACATTGCCACGTACTGTCAGTCTAAAGCTATGTACAGCATAGCAAATAATCATTTTCATTTTTTTCCTTGGATTTTAAAGGAGTTGAAATAGTTTAAAGGGCCTAATGGGTAGATTATGATGAAAAAATATACCGACAAGACACATAGCAGCCATTAGCTTAGCCAGCCCATTATTGTTCTACTCTAAATTGATCTCCTTAAAGTTATGAATTAGTTAAACATGTCTTCATCATATTTCTGTGTGTTACTTTATATTATGTTGGGTATGTATATTATATTGATCTGCTTCCTCATGTTCGAGGATACGAGACGCGTTATGTTACGCTTCACGGTCGATGGTTTGTCCCATATCGGACTTAAAACGACGTCCTACAGACATCGCTTGAGTACAAGAACAAAATCCACCAATGAAAAGTAAATACAAGTATATAAAATTAGTGTGGCGATGACGGTTCTCCTATCACACTCTATGTGAGAAAATCTGTGGTTACACTTACTTATATTGAACATTATTTTGAACTAGATATTATATTATATTCTGAACTAGGATAAATTTTAACAGGGTATCGATAATTCAATTTGATATAGAAAACACCGACAACGCTGATTCAGATTTATTACTGCAACAAAAGTGGTCGGAGATAGATCTTTTAGAAAAGGGTCAACTACACTTTTACTCAACTAAGTTTACTACCACGTACAAAACATCAATGTACCACAACGTACAATGTTCTTTCTAAGGTACTTAAAAATTTCATTCTAAGATAAATAAATGCGAATTTATGTTAAAAAATAAAGTACCGATTTTAAATAAAATAAGAAACCTCTGTACTATAATGTATTCTTGACCTAGTGCCATTTTAAAAAAGTTCTATGTAAAAAAAAAAAACAAAAAAAAAACTTGGTTGTAATCTATTTTTAATGAGCATGAAGTAGACATATTTAAATTACGTAAACGTTTTGTAACGAACGACTAACATTGTGAGATCAGATCATCAGATAGGTATAACATGAGCGAGCCTCTGGAATTTCCTGTGTTTTCATAGCATGTACTTAGGTACATTCATAGAGAAAAAGATTAAAAATGTTTTTCTAGACGAACATTTACATAGAACAAAACATAATAGGTTAGTGTAGTTAGTTAATTATTGGTAGGGATCTTTTTAGTTAGTTATTCAGGTAAAATTATATTTATTATGGTATGAAATGGGACCACACGGGAAGCACCAACTTCCAAATAAAAAAGGAATGATCCAAATCAGTTCGTCCAGTCGAAAGTTCTGAGGTAACAAACATAAAAAAATACAGTAAAATTGAGAACCTCCTCATTTTTTGATGTCGGTTAAAAAAACTCATTCCAAAACTTATTAAAAAAATTAAATCGTAAACAGACCACGAAATAAAATCAATGTTGCCCACTGCAAGATTTTATAATACAATTTACAGTATAAAAATAACTGCCTACCATTATGAATAATTGACGACGACACCCAATCCGTATCGGCCATCGAGAAATACGGCATCCGCAAGGCTGTTGTAAATCTCCCTCACGTCAACGTCCACTATTCACATGTCACCTACATCAACAAGACCATTCTCAGCATACGCGAAGCATGCATAATGCAATGCAATTAATGCAACCGTTGCAAAAACGGTAACTACGTTAGGCATATTAGATGTAGACAATTTGAATGACGGTCATGTTATAGTTCTTGATCGGCTAAGGTTTAAATTATTGCAACTAGAGCGCGCCATATAGGGAAACACTGATAAATATTTTTTTGCGGCAATCAATAAATAGGTATTTATAAATAAAGTCTATTAAATCTTGAAGTAAAATAAATTATACCAGACTGACAGTTTAAAAGAATGTGGCCAGTAAATGAATAACGCTTCACACTTACAGTCCCGCACTATGTTTCATCATTGAAATTTCTGCTCTGCTGTGGATCGAACCCGGGACCCTTCGAACGGTGGACTGGCGTGGTAACCACTACACTATATGTGTCGTCATCATCAATTTTTGTCACTTCCTTGACATAACTTACTTTTAACAAACTAAGATCAAAGTAGAAAAACTATGTTTTATTGACACAGCTTATTGGTAGTACTATCTTCACAATGCGAGATATCTATTGGAAGGATTATGGCTTTAATACCACGCGACAGCGACAGTACTACGCATGTAAAGTAAACAATGAGCTTCGGAATCCGAATGACACAAGCACCTGATCGCAATTATTCTCAGAAATTTCAAGGCCATACGAAGAAGTAGAACAAAGAAACAAGAAACAAATAAAAGATAGCATTGTGATTTATGACAAAGTTTGTGTGATTGTATCTAGCTTCACTTGTCATAGAAATTAATAAATGTTAATGGCCAGAAAAAGTGAATTTTCTATTTTTATAATTGTGATAATTATTAACCTATTATAATTATAATAAAAATTTTAAAGCAATAACAAATAAGTAGATTGAGTTGATAATATATTTTAAATACCTTTAAAAGTATTACAAAATAAAATTATTTATTGGCCGGTGCAAAAAAAAAACTAAGGCCACTTGAAAAATAAACAATGAGGAATAAGTCCACAAAGGCTGGCGGAACAATCTCAGATCGATAGCAATGAACTCGCAAAAGATTAATCTCTTGGCACTTGGTGTAGAAAAATAAAAATTTTGCCAAGATAGTAACGTTTTTCATTTTCAAACAAACAAATAAGAAAAACACTAATTTCAATCACAGTTCAATTACAGTTATTACCCGTTATTATACTCATATTGCCTGCAACTCTTCTTATGACTTTATATAATATGGGAAATAGTATAATAAATTAAACTATATGAGTCAATCATTTAATATTCGTCACAATTCACACAAACTACTTAATATAAAATAAATTTATCACCATGTTACCATTTGCTAAGCTAAACGATCCTTTAAGATAATCATTACAATCTACTGCTACAATTCATTATCATCACGATGACATATCCATTATGTATTATGTCATACTTCATTTTAGCACTTTTGCTAACGTGATGAGTAAAAATTATCATTGTAAAAGATTAAGTTTTTTTTTACCTTACATAAATAAATACTTGCCAGTGACTTGAATGTTAGTATCATAATATATGTATTCATTTTATAAGTCACGACCCGCCCCGGCTTCGCAAGGGTGCAATGCTGATACTAAATACACTATAAAAAAAATTGTGAACGTTTATACATATAAACCTTCCTCTTCAATCACTCTATCTATTAAAAAAAACTGCATCAAAATCCATTGTGTAGTTTTAAAGATTTAAGCATACATAGGGACAGAGAAAAAGACTTTGTTTTATACTATGTAGTGATGGTTTATTAATTTCTTGCTAAAGCCATAGCTGCATATAAGAGTTGATACATCAAATATGGCTGCAACTATTGCTGTGTACTGGTCTCTCCCCAAAAAAAGGGAAATTGAGCATACCAACACTCTGCTCCAATGCAGATTGGTGAAGGCATCAAATATTATACATCAAATGTATTACATACTCCATATGAATATAATATTATATGGAATTTTCCCGGCACAAATATACAGACAAATACATGAAAAATTCAACTGACCTCACAAACAGGCGGTTAGAAGGCACTCTGGAGCACTTGTGTTATTGGCAGGCATCAACCGTCCTGTGGAAGACCACCAGATCAGACTGTAGCATCACCAGACAATCAGATTACTTAAAACAATTAGTGCAGTTTAAAAAAATTGTGCATATAATCCGATGTCTAGTTATTACACAGTCAAGGATACTACACTTGGATTAGAGCCAAAGATATGTTGCAGCTGAAGCGAGCGAAACTGAAAAATCATCAGAGCCTTGTAGGCGATTTGAAATGTCAGCGAAGCCAACGGTTAGTAAACAATGTGAATGGACGGCCAACAAGAACCAATAGTTGCATAATATGCCATTTAAGTAGTTAATAACGTGCAAGCAGTAAGTGTGCAGCGAAAACTAAACGAAATCACATAACGGGTGACAACATGATATACTTACGAATGATGAACCTCGAAGGGGCATTTCCAGACACTAACACAATCTATTCACAAAATCACCAATAAATGTTCAACAAGAGTACGTACTTGTACAAATTTCACTTGTGGTCACTGCACTTTAGTTGAAAAATTCTCAAGTTTCTCAACAACTTGCCACACTGTTCACTCGGTTCGGTACTTTTGTTCTTGTCGCGACGGCGGACAAAAATTGACACTGACAGCACCGCTAATCGCTATGCCTATTCTACCATTCTAGAACAATCGTGTTCCGTTTCACGAATAACAATAAGTTTACGTTTGTTTTCTGTCCTCAAAAAAAGATAATAAATATATACCAATGAAAATAATAACATTATGCCAATATGATAATATAGCAGTGTTTTAATTAAATATTAAACATTTAAATTTAACTTCATATATTAAATTTATGAACACTTAAACTTTACGTCCGTTCCTCCGTGGTGTACATGAACTTAATTACCTTAAAAATTATCGATATTCCATATTAAAAATAAATTTCTATTTTATAAATTTTATTTAATTCAATCTACAATGCCAAAATAGCCAAAAAGCCGAGAAGCCATTCTACAGAGAAAAAAACTGTTAGAAAACCGTTCGTTTTGGCATGTGTCACTATAGTGTCACTAAATATACTCGGCTTACTCGGTATTCATAGAATCCGATTTTTACAATAAATCGATTAAAAATTATATTAAATTATAACCATTTAGTACGTTAATTCAAAATAAGCTCTTGAGCTAAGTTATAATCGCTTATTTCTTTTTGAAATGAATTGTGGATAAGCAAAAACTACTATTTTTTTCTATTCTCTTCATTTCTAAAAAATGATTTATTTAATTTCATTTGAAAGTATAAAATAATAATCAAAAATTTAATATCATTATTGTTAGGAAGCGAGACGGAGAGCGTTATTATGTTGACTACATTCATTGTGATGAATTTTATGATATTAGATACTATCGCGAAACTAAGCAAATGTTTGACGGTTTGACGTACCAAGTAGTTTGAAGTTTTGCATTGTTATTCGCAATATGTCAACTGTCAACAATGTTATTCTTCTTCATGTCATGGCGATTGACAATCTTATGTCAAATAAACATACAGAATATAAATAATCTATAATTTAATCATTCCTTGAATTTCATCTTCGATGTATGTTTCATTTCAGATTATGAGTAGTTGTGAATTGTGTGTAAATGACTAAACGTGAATATCATTTTAATTCGCCGTGATTTAATCTGCAGTTGGTCAATAAAATGATAAAATATATGTAAATCTCATACTACTATATTCCAGAGTTAATATTTATTATAAACAACATGAATAGCCACAACGTTGTGGAGCATGCGGTTGTGCAAAATAAACTTAAACTTCTGTTTAAGAAAATTGCGGAGCCCAACTATATCATTGATAGTTATTACGCCGATAATTTTTTCAACAAAATAAATTGTGCTGACCCTGGTGAGTCTATTTCTATGTTCAATTAAGCTAATATTATGTTTGTATGTTATGTATTTAAATGTTTTTTTTCATAAGAGATGCATTCTTTTTGTGTTATTATTGTATCGTGATGGGTTCGTTGCCTGTGGCATATCAAGCCACGGGAAATAATTCACCTCACAGTACATTATTATGAAGCTTACAGTGTGTTATAAAAAAATTTATCAGTTCATACCTTCAACTAACATGATAACATATTATGATAACGTCATTCGCTTCGTGAAATAGTTAGTGTTTAGGTTAAATAAATGTATAAATAGCTCTAAAGTTAGACCTAGTATTAGTACTAGAAATCATTTAATGATAAAATGCTCTATAAATCCCTGTTTAAGAACAAATCTATACTAATAACTAGCTGACCTAGCGAACTTTGTACCGCATATAACATAAAAAACGAAGGGGTGGACTACCCTTAACATTTAGGGGTATGAAAAATAGATATTGGCCGATACTCAGGCTTACCAAATATGCACACAAAATTTCATGAGAATCGGTCCAGCCGTTTTGGAGTAGTTCAATCACGCACATCGTGACACAAGAATTTTATGTACTCTCTGGAACTACAAGTCTGATTTGAAATTTGTTTTTTGTGTATGATAGCTACATTCATGAGGAAGATTATAGGCTATCAAGCATTAGGTTACAATGGTTAACATGAAATCGCAGGGCACAGCTAGTATGATGAATATATAAGAATCCATAAAACTTACATAGAAAACTAAATATATACGATAACATGATATAAGCACAATTAAGGAGGGCAGCAGTGGTACCTGCTTGAGGTAAGTCTGTAAGCTGTACAACTCACAAAATGTACTTCATCACTAAAATATATGAATTAAAATTTTTGAGATTTTTGTTTTAGAAACCGGCAAAAAATGCTTAGTCATGCTATTGCTGAATCATGAACATATATTATATAAAAGCTATTAATAAGGTCTTGCTGATATTTTAAATGTTATCACCTAGCAGGAGTAAATCTTATTAGTTAGTTGATAGCATTTGCAAACACTGGCTATATCATAGAATTAATATCAAATACGGCTCAAAGATAATAAGTGTTTGTTTAAAGAAACTTTACAAAAATATTTATTATATTGATGTTTTGATTGAGTGTTTTAAAATCTAAGTAAAAAATTCTACTCGACGAAGATACACACATTGATTATTATAGTTGTATTTTAACATTATTAAATTTTTCAGTTATATTAGTGAAATTACATTGCAAACACATTTCAGAATGTTTATGTTAGATATGTACGCATGTGTGCGTGGCTGCGTTCACCACCACTTAAAATATTGTATAATTAAGCAATGCGTTGGTAACCATTCCGTGCTCTTCCCCGTTATATTTAATAGTTTACATAACAATAGTAAAACTAGGAGCATGAAACTTTGTACAGGAGTTCTGTAAATTGTGTTGAGAAACATAAAGAATAGATTTTTGAAATTTATCACCTTAAAACTTAGACCAACAAGGCTGCAACATGTAGCTTTAAGCCTAAAAATGTGGTAAATAATAGTTTGTACAAGATCAAAAATTAATTTCTTGCTTTCGTCTGACTTGAAATGCGAAATTTACATTTCTCAAAGTTATGTTGTCAGTGTTATTAGGAGTCCCCTGTTATTGATATTGTCACACCTTTAGAATATATTTTATTTTTTCTGTTTCAGAGGTATCTTATATTAAAACATTGCCCATTTGGCCGGAATTAATGATCGAAGCTTTGAAGAATGTAGAAGACTACCATGAATCCGTCAAAGTATTTCTCATACGATTGCTGGCAAGGGTATTTCTGGGAGAAGTCAGCTCTGCTCGGATTATTGCTAAATCTGCTGATAAAATTATAAATGGATTTAAAGACATAAATTCCTCGAGTATGAGCTCGAGTTTAAGGGTGGCATATATGGATGTTGCTTTGTCTCTTGTTACTCATAGCTCAGGAATCTACTGGTTGATAGACACAGGAATCTGGAAGGAAATATTATTACTTTGCAACCAAAAAAGAACTGTGTTTGTTGTCCGACAAACATATAAGTTTGCCTCTGAAATTCTGTGGAAACTTAATGATTTTGGTGACAGAACAAACGTCAGAATTATACTTGATTACATCGCAACACCTTTAAGAAACTTTGATTTTATTAACATGGATTCAATGACCAGCGAGGAGGAAGACAAGATATGTATAACTATTGAGCCCATGTTGCAAATGTTACTATCTATTATCAGCACAGAGACTCGAATTAAAATGCCCAGTAGCATTGTAGACTTTTTCTTTAATGATTTCAAAGTTTCAATGAATTGCTACTTAATGTTAGATAGGATGAGAAGGGAGGATATATGTTCCCTTGGAGTGAAAATAATATTTTACTCAACGTTGGCTAAAGTGTTTCAGGGGAAACCAATGGTGCCAAACGTTAAGTACGATAAAGAAGACTTTATGGAACTAAGTGTTACATACTTCAATATTGTTCATCTGTTAATACAACGAAGGTTTCCAGTATATGTTTTCGATTTTTGCAATTTTTGCAATATGGTATGGTGTAAAGTTTGGAAGAATGAAGATCCAGTGATTTGCGAACAAATTGGCAAAAAAACATCATTGCAAAATCAATTGTTGGTCATAAGTCTTGTGCCTTCTCTCGTGTATGTAACTAAAAATGGCATTTGTGTACGAGGAGGAGAGAAATTTCAAGAGAACGAGGTCGTTGAGGCGTTTATTGTGAAAATATTGAATTATTCTTGCGAGCATACTGCACGAGCCGCATATGCGTTGAGAGATCTCATTCTGCAATTAGACACACAATCGGTGACCCTTCAAAGTGTCAAAAGGCTTACATATCTAAAGTGCAATGTGGACAACGAACGAGCGAATCTGATTTTCCAAGCTTTATTCCACGTTCTCAAGAAATATGATCCCTTAGATAACTATGACCAAATGAATTATGAGGATTCCGAAGACAGCCAAGAGAAAATGCTGGTGATGACGTACGTACTGGATACATTGCTGTCTCTGGTGAAACAATATAATATTAATTGGCAGGAGAGTTTTGAAGTGCTGTGTCTATACAACGTAGTGTATAATATATTGAATAGACCACAATTGTCTTGTAAGGTCAGTAGGTACACTTTGATAATAAGAGTAAAAATTTTTAGCAGGTATTTAGAAGGTTATCTCTTCCTTATAGCAGAATCTCCTAGCTGAATTTGTACATACCGCTATTTAATATTGATTTAATAATTTAAAAACATTGACAAAAAAGAACAAAAAACAACAGAAAGACAACAAAAAAAAAAAAACAAAAGAAAAATTGATTGATAAAATTATGTTGAAAACATTTCAGTTTGTAATGACAGCGTTGAACTTAATAACGTTAACAGTCAAGAAATTCCTGCCTCCAAACCTGTCGCTTCTACTGGAAACTACTCCTGGGTCCAGCCTGCATGACCTAGGCCAGCTCATTCACAGGAAGATGCATGATATTAACTGGGAGGTGCGGGATTCGGCCTTGGAACTGCTGCTGGTCTGCACAGAAATATCCTATATAAGTTAGTATTCTATTGTTAAAGATGAAACTAACGGACTTTTGATTGCCAATACTTTGCTTGCCCATTTAGTAGGTAGTAAAGTTTCAGTTTTTTTATTATTATTGATAATAAGGACCGTGTCTTAATTAACAGAATTCCCGCCCTTCCAAAAGCAAATAGCAGAAAATAAACTGATCAACGTGGCTGCGTCGATAGCGTTCAACGACCACGAGTTCTATGTGAGGGTGTCTGCACTGAAATGTCTTGGGGCAGCTACTAGGATTTCCAGCATTTGGGAACAACTAACTGAACAGTTCCCTAATATTCAGGTAAGGTATAAATATTATACTTATATCATCACTATAGCTTATTCCCAATTAAATAGGAACCATCCATAGTATTTCAGTAATTAAATATTTGAAATTTTTGAAATACTTCTTTACTAAAGAAATTGAGATGGTTATTTTTTAAATAAGTCGCGAAAAGATTGCAATTACAAATCTGACTCAAATTCATATTCTTATTCAAAAAGAAACCTTTATTTTACCCGATATGTGTTTTGAGTAATCAGTATTTTTTATTTTATTTTGATTAACCATGCCATATCTCAAAGAAAACGTTATATATTCCACATACACAGTTTATATTATTGTAATTTATTTTTTAGGACCTACTTCTAAGCACATTGGCAAATAATCAAGAGGGAATAGTCCGAAAAGAAGCATGCAACATTCTTTGTGACATGTTCCAAAATATAAAGTTATCTCAGACTTTCAAGCAAATCCTTTACGAGTATATGGTTGTGGCTGCATTAAATGATTTTCATTGGGAAGTGCAACTAAGCGCTTTAAAATTCTGGCAAATAATTATTCAATCACTGCTAAATGACCAGGGAATGCTTGATGGTACTTTCCCACCAGTCACATTCTCAAGAGAAACAAGAAAAATCGTGACACTTAATGAAAAAGAGATCCAAAAAAGACTTAACAAAGTTTTGGATGAATTATCTGCCATTGGATGCCTAACAGTTCTAGTGAAGGTTCTTCATGATGAAACAGAAACAGAAATAATGGAGAGTGCCTTGAATATATCTACTGAGTTACTAAATACCCTAACTATGTATAAGGTACCAGAAACCTTAAGACTAGTTGAAGGAGAACCAGAAACAGTTGATAAACTTTTCTATTTGATAAAACTACCTCTGCTTTCTGAAAACGTAGAAAATTCCATGTCAAATTCCAACCAAGCGTCTGATAATGTTATTGACGATATTCTAAATTCAAATGATATTAATCTTCTCTCCCAGATTTATGAAAGGCACCTCAATTTACAAAATGAGGAACAAGAGATGGTTACTCAAAATCAAGCAAGAACAAGAATATTAAAGTTTGTATCGCCTTACCTATTTGTCAATTATTTAAAAAGTAAAGACTTTAAAGCCATTATTGAACAGAAAAAAGATTGGAAGAAAGGAATTAAGAGTTTTACATCCCTACTAGATGATGTTCTTGGACTCTATGAAGTTAGAAGTGATGTTAACTCCATGGATTGTTACTAAGTTTACAATTAACCTAAGGTATTTGTTATGAGATTTTTTATTATATTTTTACTACAGGTAATTCATGTTTCCATATACTTTACCTAATGTATTTGTTATGAGATTTTTGATCACATTTTAACTGAAACTATTCATGTTTCTGAATATGTGGTCTGTTAGCATTCTAAGTAAAAAAAGTTTTTTATATATATAAAATGTGTTTTTTTTTTTCAATTTAGGATCTATAAAGAAATAAAAACAAAGGAAACTTTTTAATGTTTTATTCACTAATTACCATATAAACTAATATAAAAAAACTTAATCTAATCAATTTCTATAACTGCTCCAACTTTGGATAATGCTTCTTTCAGTTTCTCAGCTTCGTCCTTGGAAATGTCTGCTTTTACAACATTTGGCACACTCTCCACAAATTTCTTAGCTTGTACCAAATTGAAACCTTCTAGCAGATTTTTTACTTCTTTGATTAGAGCCACCTTTTGTTTTTCATCATATTTGGTCATTTTTACCTGCAAAAACAATGTATTCAATTATTTTGTTTTGTGTTGTCCAGTTTACTAGCTAGTGTTGATAGCTAGTAAACTGGATGTGTTGCTAGCTGTAATTAAAATTTGCACCTCATTAAGCTCAGATATTAACAAATGAAAAGGGCTTTGCTCTGTATTTCCTAATGTGTAATTCTCTTATGTAATGTAAATTCTATAATAAGAAATCCATACATTTGCTTATTTTCTTCACATATGTGGCAAATGGCCACATACATGAAGAAAATAAGCAAACAAAACTGACAGTGGGCAGGCCTGACCACATCGTTCAAAAGAATAACTAATAAGGAAAGAGTTAGATTGCAGCCACTGCAAAAGGAGTATAGGTTGTCCACAATAAACTATTGATGATAAGACAAAGGGAAGAGGCTGGATTAAGATACAGGATCAGATAAGAGTCCTGTTCAGCTTAAGATATCTAATTATTGGGATGAATAGATAAGTTGTTGAACCATGCTCACAGTAAATATTGTCTTGACTGCTTTTGGTGTGGCTTCTTCTTCCTCCTGCATTGTTGGGGAAGCCATTGCAAAGCCTCCGATGGGCATCGCAGGGGCATCTGGTAAGTTTAGTCTTTTCTTCAAGACCTGGCTCAGCTCAGATACTTCCAAAAGACTGAGGTTAGAGATGTCTGTCACTAACTTCTCAATTTTTGGTGAAACTGATTTGTCAATACCTTCTGGTGGAGGGATGGTGAGTGGACTGGCAGCTTCTACGACTTCTTGGTGTAATATTGTGCTGAAACATTTCAATTATTACCGTTTTATCAAACCTAAGAATATAATATAATTGCTTCTATAGAAACAATATTTCCAGCAACTACATAACTGTACAGAAGTGATAAAATATTACATGTAGTATGGAAACAGATATAAATACAATATTTTATTATTTTTAATACAATATTTTGGTGTTGTAATAAAGAAAAATAATAACGAACTGATGCAGTGACATAACCTAAAAAAATTACCATCGTGAAAACGATCTCCAGTTTCTGATTGGTATTTTTGTCAGTAACCTGATGCTATTCATTTTGTTTGATTCACTTTTGAAAGTTATCGGCAAAATAACTATTGTAACAATTGCAATTTTAAATCTTTTATATAAATTATTTTTAATTACGGTCTTGGAAACTGAAAAGTTGACATCTGTCTGTTAGACTGTTAGTTGTCATTGGTCTGGTGTCATGTCATATGACATCTATGGTCAGCTGTCAAGTACGGTCTCACTCAGTATCATCCATAGACATATAATACCTAGTGTGATAAAAAACGCATAGAAAACTAGAACTTGTACATATATTGGCATAATATGCCACATAAAAAACGTGCTGTCGGCTCTATCATGGCCATGTATCATGTATGTATGTCTACGTCTGACACTGACACATTATGCCACAACGTCACTGTCGTCTGAACAAGGCGATCAGTCAAAATAATAATAAAATGCAATTTTTTTGTTGGGAATAAAGTTTTAAAAGTTTATTTTAAATATAGCTACTTAAATTAGGTCTGTTTACGATTGTGTTGTAAGAAATGTTCAAAATATTAGTTGTAGTGTCACTTCTAATCCCTAACCCTAAGTTTACTACATCTTCCCATTTCAAGGAAAGTTTGAGGTAAGTTCATGCAAAGTTCTATAAAATACCTATTTATGTATTTATTATTATTATAGCCTACTATTTTGATAGAAAATGGTTATAGTTTCTAAAGTTCACCTCTTTAGGCTTAGTCTAGAAAGTAAGTAGAATATTTTGTTTTATAACATTAATCAATTTTTAAATTGAAATCAGAGTTGGGAATTCAAATTATTACTTATCTATATAATTATTCGAATAATTAATTGTCCGATCCTAAATTAATTCCTTACTAAATATAAGTTCCCAAACTTCTCAATATAATTAATTCACAAATAAATAGTTCATGGATAAACTGAAATTTATGTAATGATGACCTATGAGTAATTATATCAAAAAATACACAAAACCGCGGCCTTCTTAAAACAGTAATAGATGTTTATATGGTTCCCTATTCTATGGGATAGTAACAACGAAAGAATTAGGACATTATATCGCTTTATAGCTTCGCTTTTGATCTTAATGAATTTCCAGAGATGTTCAATGTTCACTATGTATGTCTGTCCAGTATATTGACCATGCTACATTTTTATCTTGAGAAAAAAACATTTGCTTATTTATGTGTATGATAATTATAATTATTTTACATATTGTGTTTTAGTTAATATATTTGAAATGACTACTATTTTAAAGTTAGCTACTTGGTGACAGATTTACCATTTTTTAATGTGTTTTATCAATATGAATAGTGCTTTTTTATATAATGATCAGTAACAAATAAGACATGAGTTCCGTCCGCAAGTGTCTAAGGAATCAGGATTAAAATCTTCAGTACCAATTTTTGCGGTGCCAATAAACTTTCCATATTATTCCAAACACCTTATTTCAAACCTTGCGTAGAGAAGGTCTGTATTTCGCGCATTAGTCTAGTTGGCTTATTCTGCTGTTATTGTCACAATAACATACATTTATAGTCATAAATGCATAGTCAAACTCCCCAACACTCCTCAACCTTCTAACACTTCGCTTTTTACTTGATCAAAGACAGAATGTTCACCCCAAAACTAATGGTCCTGCTTCGAACTTATCTGCATAAGGCTGTTTGTGAAATCAGACACAGAACCTCCGCAAAAACTGGATACTAGATAATATTTTGTCTCGTTTTACGTGCAAGCCGCATGTAATCAAAATGGAAGCAACATTGTAGGTACGTTTTTCATAGTAAAAACCTATTTACTACTACTATAAAGTAACTAGCTGATCCCCGCGATTTCAGGAGCGTTAAGAATTGTTATGTTGATAGCTTGATAGTTTATAACTTTCCTCATAAATGTAGGTATCATACACAAAAAAAAAAAATTCAAATCCGATCTGTAGTTTCAGAGATTAGCGCGTTCAAACAAACAAACCCTTCAGCTTTATATTATTAGTAAGGATATAATACACGATGTTTGAATGCAGTTCGCTCGATGTTAAATGGTCACTACAATTGATGGATACCTCAAATAGGAGAGGTTCTATAGAATATCTCCCTAAAAATGGAAGGCTTTTTGTCGTTGACTGTTTCGAACGATTCTACACTCTGTGAAGGCTTCCATTGGATAACAGCAAACGTCGACTGAATTGACCTATTAACTAGGTACTGTCTGACCGATTACCAAACAGATTTGGTCTACAAAATCCACTCATATCATAAGGGTAAACTTATTTACTAACTTGTCTCTTGCCTTCATCTTCATGTTATGTTACCTAAACCAAAAGTTTTCAATCTTTGGCCCTACATAACGTTATTTATCATGTTTACGTAATGAAAACAAATTCTAAGTTACAGGTACCTGTTGCCTAACCATTTTAGGTCGCCAGTTAATGAGAGTACCTACGGTATCCCACCGAGATTTGCGCACGAGGCAGTCGTGTTTGTTTGTGTTTAAAGTTCTTGTTTCCGTGGCCTGGCCCTGGACTTGACAGGTTGCCTATTGTGCGGTATCGAAGTTTTTCGGGTAACCACTTGAGCCAACAGAAGTAGGATAAAATCGAAATAACACGTTTGACTCCAATATAAATTATTGAAGTCGTTAGTTTCAATTATTCATGACTTTTAAACTTGAAGTCGGTTTAGCGGCTTCATGTATTAGCAACTAAATTTCTTGTTGCTAATACATGAAGCCTTCAAATTGTTGTTTAAAGTATATTAAAAATTTTAAGCCACAAATTTTAATGACAGACTTTAAACATTTTATAGCAATAAGAATATTTAGATTTAGGGCAAGTTTCTCCATTTCTTGATAAAGTCTTTGATAGTCTGTGATGAACTTATCTGTGAGATAAACTGTAACTCTTTGTTTCACAGCATTCGAATAGGTATCTGGTAGATTAATTTTATAATTATGTCCTGGATGCGAAAATCAAATTGCTTATCTTAAAGGATACTGGTAAGGGGCTGTATAAATCTATTGGGGTTAGATATACCTAAATTAAATCTCCTAGGACTTTCACGGGGAAATCTCCCAAACGTGTTGTCAAAAGA
>DWQK01000852.1:0-18131 GCA_018231225.1 Noctuana stator
GGCGCCACCGGCCTTTCAAACAGACAAGACAATCCTGATTCAGGCAGGCATAAAAGCGAAAACAATGTCGCCAACATAGAAAGGAACAATCCGGCCGGAGGACCAAGCGGTTCTCTCGCTCACACACGCGTGTCCTGTCACCGGGGGGAGAGGGACGGACACAACAATGGCGGAAAGCGCCGCCTAATGACGAATTTGCGCTTTTCATTCCGCTACAGAAGTTTTTCCCGGTTCCTCATTATTGTGTCGATACTTCGGGGAGGGTACTCCCTTTTGTCGGTGGAATGATAAGGATCTTGTACTTGCCAATAATGTGGAACTCAAACGTACTGATCAGAGTTGACGGGCTAAGATTTCTCTAACAAAATTCTCATGTTATTTTATTCTAACCGACAATTTTATTTACAATGCCTTTGTCGTACACCATGGAACGCTACGCATTATAATCAACGCTCAC
This sequence comes from Noctuana stator, assembly GCA_018231225.1. Taxonomy (NCBI): domain Eukaryota; kingdom Metazoa; phylum Arthropoda; class Insecta; order Lepidoptera; family Hesperiidae; genus Noctuana; species Noctuana stator. The sequence continues at coordinate 458 of DWQK01000852.1, forward strand.
TTTCTTGTACAAATACATTAAATAAACCATTGAAAATCTAATCTATTCCAAACCATCCCTCAGTACCACACGACTTCTAATGCTAATACACAACACACGTCAACCAATTCGCCACACATCACTTGCACAACTCGTCGAAACAAAGGAGCATTAAGATCAATAAATGCAGTTCCATTCCAGTTCTATTCGTCAAACAAAAGGGCAAACGAACGCTAAAGCAGGTCCTTTCAGAGCAGTGTCCTACTGTATAAATAAGCCTCGCAATTTCCCGTTTTCCATCAACAACACAGTGCCACTCTATGTCATTCTCTGAGCTCGGTTTCGTAGCCATTGTGTCGCACAATGCTCCTGTGTCGTCAGCTCGCAGACAAGACTGACGCCAAGAATTTTTCCCTAGCTTTGTTCCAACTACAACAGTCGCATAATGCGATGCAAATAACATCTTAATGGCATTGAGTGATGTGAATTAACATTAGCTTGTTTGTTTTTGTTGCGTCAAAGCTGTTTCTAGGTTTGTATTTGATGTACGAAGTCTTGAAGTATAGGCTCAGTTGCTACGTCGTTCTTTATGGTGCTTACTACTTTCTTTATACGTAACTTTCTACATTGGTACGTTATTGTATGACGATAATTTCTGTAGCTACTAATTATTGCATATGTAAATTCCGATTCTGTTTCCCGTAAGTGTTTGTTAAACTACATTATTGGAGTAATTCTTCATACTGTTCAAAAAAACTTCTCGGCAGTGAATAATCTTTAATGGCACTTGTTTTCAAACGAATTTCACGTTGGTTATGTTTTGTCACGCGCGTGCAAAAACTATCTTTAGCGTTTGTAACGAATGATGACTGACAATTTACGGACAACATGGAATCGATTACAACGGAAATAAGATTTTTAAATAGGTATGTTAATGTACGTATGGAGATGCAACGATAACAGATAACAAAATGAAATGAAATTTTAAATGAAGTGTCAGATATACTATTTTACTGGCAGGTTTAATGTGTTCCATGAAATACAGCCACTGCAGAAGGATATTTTGTAGAAAGAGCAAGAAAAAGTAGGACTAACCATGAAAAAAATAAATATACTACTTTACACTGTAGATTTTTCTTGGCTAGGAGATATCTACAGTCGGTAGCTGACCTTGCCTCTTGTTCTAGGCCTTAGTTAAGGCGGGTATTTGACCTTAAATACATTGCGAGGTTGCGTCTCACAAATTTTTGTGGATTAATGTGGTGTGACCTTTCTGTACAATACACAAAAATTTACAACTGAAATGACATTGCAGTAGAATTGCAAAGGTAGAAATGTTTATTATCTGTAGCCGCGACACATTAACATCAGGCGATCGCGAACGCGAACCTCTTCAAAATAAAAAAAAAGTAACATCAAAGACCGGTCGCAAATGATTGCCTTTAAATAATATTAAATAATAAAAATCCGGGGTATTATTTTCATTTTAATTAACAATCAGCTATCGACGCGTGCCGCTACAGTGTTGCCACTCTACAGTAATTATTTCCTACGACCGCTCGTCTAAACAATAGCGGCGTTGGCAACATTGAATAATGGCTGCTCGAATAATTGAATGGAAGTAGGTATCGAATAAATGCTAAACTGGTGTCGAGATGTATTTTCTTTGTAGCAGTTTTTGCACGAGATAAGCTAGTAAAATGTTTGAATAAAAGCCATTTGAGTGGATGAGATCTAGTCTAGTTTAGATAATTTTATTGGAATGGAAAGACAAAAATAAGGTCCAGTCGATAGTAGGTGATGACCGTCCTTCGCCGATGGACATCAGCAGATGAGCAGCACCAAAGAACAGCCTATTCGTCAATTCTTTTGAAAAATATTATAGTAGGTATAGGCCGCCAGAAATGGAGTGCATCAGCTAGAAGGTCGTCCCGTTACTGCTCAACCATTCGATCAAGTGACCCCGACGTCAGGTAATATTGGGGATAATACATTGAGAATTAGGAGCGAACTGATGACCTCAACGTTAAAGAATATTGGAAGCAATGAAGACTTAAGATTTGAGGATAACACATTGATAAAATTAGGACATTATAATCTAATCAAAAGTGCATCAAGTTCGCAAACTTGAACGCTCCAAACACAACTCATGACACCATGGGGTTTCATCGTAACAAGAAAGCGATCAACCGTCCCGACCGGCGACCTCCACACCAGGGAATATTAGGGACGTTTTACATTACGCACCTTTGTGAGCGTCAATCGCGCACAAAACGCGAGACAAAAAACAAACGGGAGTATGTAACACACTCACGTTAGCACAATGGCGCGCGCGACAAAGGACTTTCCTCTCTGCGTTGTATTAAAACGGGCATTGTGTTCGGAATCGGACGAAAATGCTCTTCATTACTCTGAAAGCTTGTGTGCCTGCTACAATGGGGGGTGGAGGGGGGAGAGCGACAAAGCCGAAGGCGGGCCCACCCTTTCGTCCGGAAAATTGAAATGGTAAGACGGTATTTAGGTCATGATTTTATTAAATCTTAATAGATTCTTTTACTGATGTTTTGGGAGTGGGTTTGGTTTTGTTATTGTTACGAGTATCTATCTGGTCGGTTAGTTCGGTAGCATGAGCATGCATAGTGATATAGGTATTTTTCTAATTTATTATGATACGAAAATGTATACAGCCGTGCACTTCAAATATATCGTACCTATAGATATTAACATTATCTTTAATTTAATAAAATATTTAAACTTTATTCTCCCAATAATTACACGAGACGATGGTCAAACATAGGACATTTATTTATTAATTTAAATTATAATCTAATGCGCATTCTGACTTTAAAGCCTTTAAAAATTCGGAATCCGCTTTTGAAGACGATAAAAGCAAATAAAAAATCCAATAATTTTCTTTGCCTGCAATCTTACCGCAGATTAAAAGTATTAAAACGTACGAGTACAAATTGTTCTAAAAATTCCATCAGCCTTGTAACGAACCCCGATGCAACAGTAATGCTCTAATAACCAAGGCACCTTACAGACAGACAAGAAACGAGCTAGATCTAGATAGACCACCCATCGTTCTGAAGGTATTGTCAGTCGCTCGTTTGATATTCACTGAGTCGTAAGGGCATTGTGCGATTGTACACCACTTTGAGAGTAAATGCTTCCCGTAATATGTGAAAGTATAGTATTTTACATAGCCTATGCCATTCATACACTTAACGTTATGTGTATACTTAGATATGCGTCATACTCATTATAAAACGAGGTGATGATACAAAAACAGATGAATGCTTTCGATAAATGAGTAATGATATATGATTCTTAGTACCTATACCTATACAGTTTTTTAAATTGCATTAATTACCGGAACATTAAAAAATGTCGCCTAAAAGCGGCAAGAATATTTATTTAATTATACGGCAATAAAAAAAGTAGTATAAATAACGCTTCACACTCAAATCAAATTAATTTTTAGTGATCGACCATGATCATCTGTCATATAAGATAACTCTCTACCCGTACCTATTAGGATCACAATTTTCTTTCCGTTAACAAGATAGATTAATAGAATGTGTTAGCCGGACTAATTATGGTTTGGTTTAGAAACTACGCGAATAGAGAGAAAAAGGATTGTTTGGATTGATGTCTCTTAATTTAAGAGAACAGACGCAAGAAATCATCTTCTGTAGTCTTCTATAGATTGCATGAATCGAATATAAATGAAAAGAAAAAAAAAAACAAAAAGAACACACAATTGACACAATGCAATCGTCAATCGAAACCATGGCGGAACCGCTGATAACTTTCGATTCGGAACAAAAACACTAAACGAATGATGTTAATGCATTACTTTTATTTCACAACCAACTAAAAACGTTCAAGCGGAAAATATGCAAAAAGAAAACGTGGCAACTTTTTACATTGTAGGCTGGGAGCCGGCCGCAATATCGCCGTCGGATACAAAAGGCTGTAGTAATTAAACAACGGTGCACAGAGGGCGCTTTTCGTGAACAACAACAGAGAAGAGAGGCTACAATGCGGCAACAAGAGTATTTTTGTTGCGTGCCTCTGACAGTGGGGCGAGGTCTGCCGCCGCGCGATAAGCCTCCCTATGTTTAAGTATACGGACTTATGTACCGCAGTACATAGTGTAATGTAAACAGTAACATACCTTGTTAGCTGAAATGCATTTTACATTTATTCTGTCGAGGTGTTGTTAGAAGTGCGGGTTTTCTGTTTAGGTTACGTGTTTTAATGACGCCACAAAAAGTTACTTTTTATTTTAATATTTAGGTACTAGCATTATCCTTTTCGTAGTTTGAGTAACCCTTTACATAAAACAATGTACAAAATTGTACAAAAAAAATTTTACTCGACAATTTACTTGTTACAGTTTTTAATATTTTTTCTAATGCAAGGCCTATCAATCAATTATTGATCCATGTAGTGTAGTAGGTACCATGCAGGTCCACCATTAAAAGGGTAATTTCCCGGCTAGGTTTTTTGTCTGTGATTGTCTTTGTTTGTGTCCAAGGCACCTAACCACGAAACCTAGAATGAGTTAGGACTCATTCTAGGTTTCGTGGATGCCTTGGACCACACTAGGGTGTGATCTAATGAGTGAAGCGATATAACTACGGCCACCTGATAGTAAATGGTCAACCTCGTTATGAACACAAGTAACACTAGAGGAATGAAGAGGAATTGCTTCGTAGCCAATTCCTTTCAACGAACTCAGTATCCATAATAATTTTGGGATAGGAAAGTAATTGATGAAACCAGGCGTAAAGGACTGCGAAGAATCCTGATGGTGTAGACAAAAATTTGGTTTGTAGGTTTGTTCATTGACAAACATTTAACCGAAGCAGTAAGTGGTTTTATCAACGTGAAAAAAATTCAGATTTTAATGGCCTGAATAAATTTTGTCGCAGCTAGCATTTTTTGTTCTTAGTTAGTTTTCGAATTCAATTGAGAGTAATATGCGCGTTTTGAAATGAGCGTGTAGCTTTTTGCCGGACGAAATTCGTAAGCTATCAAAGTGTCCAATCTAATTTAGACTAGCGCAAAATTCAATATTTTTTTTATAAATGTGCACGTATAGTTTCTTCGAAGTTACAGTAAGAAAATAACAGTTAGGTACAATTGATTTCAAGTTGATTTTTCTGTGCCTAGTATCTAAATTGAATTACAGTGTGTACCAGCAACAATACAGGTCCATCCGCGTGGTCTAGACTTCGCGTCGATTGATCATGCTGCGTGCGGAAACCGACAAAAAATCTATTACAAATTAATTCAGTGTCCATCAAAATAAAAGATCATTTACACCGCGCCGGCTCCCGTTCTATGCGGACAAAATAGTGCGTCATTCTATCAGTACCACATTATAGTGTGCTTTAATAGAAACCTTATACACAAAGGCTTAGTTATTTGTGTCGGGCGTACACACTGCCGCCGAAAAAACGTAACTTTTGTAGACGCACAACGGGGTTCTTTACACGATTATTAACGGGCCTGCTATTGGACATGGCTTCCACAACATCGGATTATAACCAATGGCGAGAGATAGCTCCTGTGGTTTAATTACTGTCGCCGCAAAAAACGGGGCGAGTGAAACAAAAAACACGGAAAAAGTTGTCTACATAAGGCGGGCGAGGAAAATCGCCGTAAATTGGATTCGAAGCGACATATGCTGTAACAGATGAGTTTCAGTGTGAACGATTCCGGGGATAATGGTAATGACTTTATTGAGGGCCGTGTGAAATTAATGCGGCTGGTTAATTTGGCTGCGCGTGCAATTAATGCGTGACGGTCCGAAATCGTCTTTTTACATAACGATCGAAAGTATTTACAGGAAAAGAACAAGATAAATGTCGAGTTTAATTATTACAAAACTGACTTCTGTCACAATAAGAACATATTTAAAAAAACATTGTTTTCTGTTTCAGATTTCACATTTTAGTATAGACTTAAATATTACATTTATTTAATTCAATGAACAACTTGCTTAACCGCATTGTGAGGCAGCTTAGAGTTGAATTGATAGCATCATAAATAGGTTAAATATAATGAAAGGATTTAAACGATGTCCTAAAACATTATGTCTCTTTCGAGTATTCACTAAACTTGACTATAGTTAACGACATACAAATGAAATAACCACCAACCTTTAATATGACACATCACCATTGCAAATCATGTACCTTTGACTAAAGTTTCGACTTGAGAAGCTCCTAAGAAACGGAAACCCCTTTAAAATTATCAAATTCGAACTAACGTGCTAGGGTTGCAATGATAATGAAAACCAATTACAGGAACTACAATGTCCCGCCCCACCTTTAATTAATATTAACTATGGAGCAACGCCCCCAACAGTTGGTTGAGGCAATGCATCAGACAGTGAAAACAAATATTGACGACACACGGGAATGGAGAATAATTTTAAGGAAGGATTGAAATACCAGGAAAAAGAATATGTCATGCAGGGGCTGACGACAAGAAGTTATAATTAAAAGTGTTATTAATGTATTCGATTGTTACTTCTAGTAATGCTGATCCCGTCTTTAATCTTTAATGGTAAAATTTACTACTTTCTTCCAAAGAGCACTAAATGAGCTCTTTAATAAACAGTCCTTATAAAATATAACAGACCAATTTGGGATTTCCAGAATTATGTTTCAGAATGGAAACAGGTTTAAGAGACGTGTTGCTTCAGCAGTAACATAGACTACATAGAGTAATCAGGTTATTTTTTTGAAGTTATATTTACTACTTCAGGGTAATTTTTTATACTTTTTGACGTGTGACTAAAAAAATAAAGAAAAACGAAAGAAGATAATATGGAATGTCGAACGACACCACACAAACGGCTTGCCTTTTTCTGAAACCCTAGTCACTTCACTGCCTCATAGATTCCTACATTCTAATAAAATCTTGCTAGCCATCCGAGCTCCTAGTGTGTCACGCACGCCGTCGTAAAAAGATACGCGAGCATTGTTCGCCGATACCTTTGTTACGCGCATCGACATTTGTCGGCCGACATTGCGATTGGTTTCGCAAACAAAACGCGTTTTGTACGCCGATTTATTAACGCCAGTGTAAACAATGCCGTACACTCGGTGATTATCGACAGGTACCTAACGACAGATGGCATTGTGTAGTACGCTGTACGTTACGTGATGCTGGGGAATGGTGCGATTCATTTACATTACAATAAATATGGAATTGTGGGATTCCTCTCAAATTGGAGTTTGCCTACAAGCCTTGTTCAATGGCCTAGGTCTATCCCTACAACCAGGGAAAGGCCTCAAGCAGAAACAGTGGTCGGATCTGCTTCAGGCCTTTCTAGATCTTTCAGGTCTTTCTTAACTATTCGTAAAGAATCTGCTAGTTTTGTAGAAACTGCTGAAACGCATTGCGAGATACGAAAATAATGTAGTTATTAATTGAAAAAAAAAACTTTTTAAAACCTCACTGAGCATTTACGGCCCAGATTGTTATCCATAGGTAATAGTCGTTAAACCTGGTCGAAGATTCTTTAGGCGGTTTGACGAAATCCGATACGGGTTGGCCACTAACCTGTAACTCCATCATTCCACATAGAAGCACCGTAGTGGGCTTTCCCCGGTTGTGGGAAAAATCTCGTACCCAGCAGTGGGACATAAAAAAGGTTGATGGCTACCTTTAGTACCGGTTTAGTATTCGGTTCAGTTAAGTGAATGTCACTGAGCGTTTTCATATCCGTACATTCGAATAATTTGCTAACCACGAGCGAGTCTTTCGTCTGTTTCCAACAGCGAAACGTCAGCGCTGAATATTGGCTGAACAGTAGCTGAATACGAAAAAAGGACATGCAACTGAATACCGCTAAACGGTATCCGTACGTTGTAGCTACCTGAGGGCTAGACGGGGCCCAGGGACCCCAAAGTTTAGGGGGGCCCTCGGACTGACAAACTATAAATTGAACTAGAGAAAAATTCTCGAAAATTCCGAATACCTATATATGTATAAATAAATAAACCACGATTTTAAGTAATTTGTAGTAACACAAATTTGTAGTAATTGAGGCCTATTATTTTAGGCAAATTTGTAGTATTGAGGTATATTATTTTCTGCCTTGGGAGTACCTATCTACGACTAATTCGAAACACGACAAATACGATTTTTAATAGTTAAGTTGGGGCACTAGATTATATTTTGCCCCGGGCTCATCGGTTACCTAGTTACGCCACTGACCCTTACCGAAGCTAAACCTAAAAACACGGCACATACCTACTAGAGCTGTAACAAACCGTATATATTCGTTACTGAGTAACGAGTACGCCGTGTAGTAATGCCTTCGCGAAACGATACTCGCTAATGCAGTTCGTTACAATCCAAGTTTTTTACTATTTGATTAAGAAAATTCTTTAGTTTGGAAACATTTTGAGATTGGAACGGACTGATGTGTGTTATGGTAAGTAACAAAAGTAACGAGCACCTAAAGATACGAAAGTAACGAGTACTAATAGTTATAATACCGAACACATACGGGTACCCGATTTTTCGTTACTCTTACAACTCTTAATACCAACCCACTAATATAGTCCCCGACCTACCTAACGAGTACTAATAGTTATAGTACCGAACACATACGGGTACGCGATGTTTTGTCACTTTCACAGCTCTAATACCTACCCACTAATATATTCCCCATCCGTAGATACAACACACAAGACCGGCTAGTGTTAAAAAAGGAGGGAAAAATAGAAAATGACGTTTCCTCTGGCCGTCACCGCCAGAATGGTTGGCGCGTTGCTTTTATTTTTCCATACTGCGGCGGCCGTGTCTCCCCTTTGCTGAATATTTTTAAATTCTCTGTTAGTCTGGATTTCGCTTACATTGGTCGTTGATTAATTCGGTGGCCGGCGCCCCGCTGCGAGCCTTCTTCTGGTTGATTGCGCGCTTCTTTTTTTACGGTTGGCGAATTTTTTTGTCCCACCGCGGATTTCTAAGGCTTCCGAGGACACGTTCCGTATAAATAAAGACTACGGCGCCGGCGCTACAATGAGCGAGCGAGTCGTGTCTTACGATAAATGAGTTTTGATAAAAAGTTATCGGGTGATAAGAAGTTTTGGTTTTTGAAGTGGAAACTTCTGTAGGCGCGTTACACGATTTTTGGTCTCGTGAGTCCGCGTCAACGACAGTTTGTGTTTTAATTTGATTATAATATAGGTATTATAGGTATTAGTTATTCTTTTAATTAACTTGTATTTATAATTTATTGGTAAATACGTGCTGGTTGGTGGTGGCAAGTATTTTAGTGTATAATTTTAATACTTTTTTTTGTATGTGTAGTTTAAAACCTAATTTTGCATCAATGGACTTAATAAATTGTCTTGTCTTTTTAGCTCCTCAAGTTACATCCCATCTTTATCCGACGTTATACCTACTATATTTGTAATACCTAATCCCTATCAAATTTCTGATTGTTTTCATTCAATTGGGAATATTCCGCAGGTAGTGGCGTATTTTGCATCAATTTCCGCCAACAATAGCTGATCGAACTGGGTAACTAAGCCCACTCAGCATAAAGGTGAGTGCGGATTGATCAATTTGCAATGACAATGAGCCCTCACCTAAGACAGGGATAAGGAAGGTGTTCTATTAAAACCGAGTAACTAGTTAGGCGAAGCGAGAAAATAGCTACATGTGAGTGGAATAGATTACCTTGCAAGTGAATTGGGGCTTAAATCACATAACAAAACTTATACTCATAGAATTGAAGTAATAACAAGACCCTACATGTGTGAAATTTAATTGTTTCTATTGAAAAGGCTTGAAGTAGTGAGTGTCAAAATGCGTAGGTATTTAATTATTTGAATCCAATCAGTATATGGTTATAGATCCAAAATTGAAATGTTAGTTTTAGCGATTGCGAATTCATTTTGCTAAAATTACTTACCCTTTAAGAAACGTATAAAACTTGTATTAATTTTTGTTACTGACCTACTATTGCTTGCTGCTGACAAAGGCACTATTTATTAATTTTAGTACCCATAACAGTTTCCGATACCTCGCTACTACCTACATCGCGTCTCGCTCACAACTCACAGTGAAACCAAACGGTAGCAGCATAGAATTTGCATAATATTTCAGATGTACGGAATCCATAAATCAATGGGAAGGTCGAGGTGCCTTCATTATGATTGTTCCTTTGTGCTTCAACACTGAAAGCCCAAATACTAACTGTGTTTGAGGTACCACGGCTGTCTCAATGTTGTTAAGTGAGAACCATTTATAACGCTTAACACTCATGGGATTAACTACCTGTTAGGATATCTTCCTACGTCGTATGTACAGTAGAACAAACAGTTCAACTAAAATTGAACCTGGTGGACATTTGGCATTAGCGGTCACTCATCCGAGTACTGACCGCGCCCAAGGTTGCTTATGAAATCGCTTGCTGTCAACACTACCAGCGTGGGTATGCGCGGTTCGTGTAATAGTTATTAGACTTAATAGCCCAACTTAATAATTATAGCTCGCGCTACGAAATAAACCGACTTATAACCGATTAAATATAATACTTATATGATTTTCTCATGGATGCCGTTGTCAGAACTGGACCAAATTAAATTGGGACCAAACGAGAAGTATCAGCTTTCAAATAAAAAAAGAATCATCAATATCCGTTTAGCCAGTCACACAAAGGTAATGAGGTAACAAACAAAAAATACAGTCGAATTGAGAACCTCGTCTTTTTTTGAAGTCAGTTAATAAAAAATAGGTTAAAATAGCTTACCTAATCTCTTGGAGATTTCAGAGTTATGCATCTTGGGGTTATCCTGGGCGATCTTCCGCCTCTGGAGCCGGGACCACACCATGAATGCGTTCATGGGCCTCTTGATGTGCTCTTCCTGGGTCTTCTTCTGCTGGCTCTGACCGTTCATGGAGATGCCCATGGTGCCAATGGCTCCCATGGGCCCCATGCCCATCGGGAAGTGCCCCATGGCGCTTCCGTAGCCACGGTCGCACATCGCACCAGCGGCACTGAAAATGATAATAGGATTTGTTATGTAAGTTAGTATATTGGCCAAGACTAAAAAAGTCTGTTCCGAAGTTCAATATTTTTTATGTTTGTTAATGGACCTAATAAAACATTTCCGTGGAACCTAGCGGTTACAGGCTACAGGTCTTCAGTTAAGCATATCGAAAGGGCTTTCCAGTAGTTAAATTCTTAATGAGAGTTTTTTTCCCCGGCTTTTTTCTCTCGGCCTACCTTAGCCAAAAGGGCGCCTAAAGGCGTAATGTAATGTGTTACTTGACGTTCATCGAGTGTAGGTACCTATACAAATAAGATAATTATGATAAATAAAAATATTTTTATTTATTAATTATTATTTATAATGAGTAGGTAGTAAATAGTTTCGTAAGCAATTCTAAGTTTGGACTTTTATTTAACAACTTCTGGATAATGTTCATGTAACGTAACTTTAAATACCTACTCTTTGTCACTACATACACTTAGTGAAAATTTCTGATAACCTTACGTCTATATCTGACATTAAAATTTCGTTTTGAGACGGCTAACTTGAATGTAGGTATGTATAAGTTTATGAACTTGCATGAAAATATATTTAGCAATTACCTACATAGCATAACCAAAGAGGTATTATGAGTTATTAATAGCACCACCAAAGAAAATCTTGACAAATGACATATCATCAATATCATAATTTATATGTAGGTGGTATCCATAACATAAAAATATTATATTTTATTAAAACACGAAGCGGCACACGTGCTACATGCACCTACACACTGTCAGCAGTACATCGCATTTTTATTTAATACCAACCAAATAAATTATTATATTTAAAACCACGTCATAGTGCCACATTCCACTGAGGTCAACGACCGGGCCGATGAAACAAAATTCCATACTAGTAAAACATAATTGCGGCAAAAAACCGCGAATCCAAATAGGTACGCATTCGCCAAACATTTTAAGAGTGTTAAAAATTCAGAGTAACATTATAAAGGTAATAACACACTCCGCCGGCCGGTGTCTATTGTTAGGGCCCCCACACACGAACACGTGCGGCGTAACAATTGAAACTTTTAATATTGGAGCGACAATTACTGTGATCATAAAGTGGAAAATATTAATATCATACGTAAGAAAGAGGGTACTATACAAATTGGCTGCTTATGACACGGGTGAGGATTTCTTGTTTCTGATTGGCCCAATCCCCCTTTTTAATGACTTACCTGAGCTCTTGAGCGACGTAAGTAAGTCGTTTTTGGAGATTTGTCGAGTAGGTAAAGTGTTCTGTAATTGAATGGATCAAATGGGACTTGAAATGCCAGTGAAATGAAATCACAGTAAAGAAAATACGAGAAATAAAATATCCGTTTGCGTTGTGAAGAAAATGTGCTTCAATCTATACTAAATATACTAATAACATAAAGATGAAGAGTTGGTTTGTTTGAACACGCTAATTTCAGTAATTACTGGACTGATTTGAAAAATTATTTTAGTGTAAAATAGTCCATTCCGAGGAAGGCAACGGCTATCAAGCATTACTTTGCAATTCTTAACGCGGATGAAACCGGAGGGCACAGCTAGTATGCAATAAAACATTTGACGACCCGTGTATAGATTACCATGCCGGTCAACCATTCGAAGAGTCCTGGGTTCGAATCCGGAAATTTCAGTAATTAATTTAAATGTGTGTCCTCGGTCTGGGCGCTTGTCTACTTGTCTTTGTGTGTGTCCAATGTGTCCATGGCACCCACAACACAGAAAATCTTAGTGTGGGAACAGCCCCACACTAAGACTCTTACAGAAGAGTGAAGCTTATTTATTTATCTCTAAACAGTTACTTGCATATTATTTAATACAGAAGGTCCTGGGACCTGTTCTAACTGTTCTAACTATGGAGTAACTGTTTTTTAAGAGCTCAAGAACAAGTAATCATTTAACGCTATTTGACATTGGCCAAGTGCTGATTGCCAAACAGTACGACTAAATCAAGGCACCTAAACACGCTCAACATTATATAGAAGCGTGTATGGCCCCGCTGATAGTGTGGATCGCAACCGATCACATTGCTAAGCAACGTCGGGCGCGGCCGGTACTCGGATGGGTCACCGCTAGTGGCAAATTTCATGCCTCCGTGCTTCGGAGGGCACGTTAAGCCGTCGGTCCCGGTGGTTATCGACAGATAACAGTCGTTAAACCTGGTCGGAAGCACTTTGGGCGATTTGACAACATCCGACACGGGTTGGCCACTAACTTATCTCCACCAATCCGCATTGGAGCAGCGTAGTGGAGTATGCTCCAGGCCTTCCTCGGTTGTGGGGAGAGACCCGTGCACAGCAATGGGACAAAAAAGGGTTGAAGGCAACGTAAGTTGAGTCGCAACCGTAGCTAGTAAGAGATAGGCTAACTGCGAGCTGCTAGTATGTATCTTACTAGCAGCTCGCAGCTAGCCTAGCATTGTATTAGAACTATTAAGATGAGTGGCCATAGCTAGTAAGAGCTAGCTAACTGCGAGCTGCTAGTAAGATACATAGTATTGTATTGAAACTTAAGATGAGCAGCCATAGTTAGTAAGAGCTAGCTAGCTGCGAGCTGCTAGCAAGATACAAAGTATTGTATCAAAACGATTGAGAAATGTTGCCGCTTAACTCGAGTAGTGCTTCCCGTGTGGTCCTATTTATATTTTGTTCAGTTCTGAGAGGGGCGTCCATGACAAAATAAAAAAAATGTCGTTATATTTTTTCAATAATATTTTTCGCTATTCACTGTTATTCAAACCATTACTTTACAAGGTTCCTGAACGAATTTTCTATGTTAATTTGGTACGTTTCTCTCGAAACCCCTGATTCGGAATTGATCTTGTCTGAATAGGTAGATTGTGGGTTCAATGCTCCGAAAATATATTGGAGATACCCTTATTGTGAAGCAGAATTATACCTATATTAATGTGGCCTCCGAAATTTATGAGAAATGTTTTGTTAACATCAGTTATAACGTATTGGTTGAGTTTCTCGCGGTTCCGATGGGTTCGGGTTCGAATTTTTCAGACAGGAACTTCGAAACGACTTTTAGGTAATTTGATTACGTAAGCTTATGTCACTTTGAAAAATAATGATATTATATTAAACTAAATAGTGATTGGATTCAATTATTTTTATCATTAATGAGAGATTTTTTAATGATTGCCTTCAACGTTTTTTTATGTCCCACTGCTGGGCACGGGTCTCTCCTCTCAACCGGGGAAGGCCTGTAGCATACTCCACCACGGTGCTCCAATACGGATTGGTGGAACTACGGGTTAGTGGTCAACCCGTGTCGGATATTTTCAAACCTCCCAAAGGACCTTCGACCAAGTTTAACTACTGGCACCGATTTTTTAATGATTAGTTTATGATAAATAAACATAGGTATAGATATACCTAGTTCAAAATGACTTTCGTTTTATAATCAGAAATGTGAAAATATAACATATGAACCGCGCCTTACTTTGTCTGAGATCGCTTGCAATCTACACTACCATCGAGTCATGCGCTCTTAACATTAAAATACCACTTCTACAGAAGAAAATGACACATTTATTATAAACAACTTGCAGTCACGTTCAATCTGGATTGCTAATGAGTCAAACGGTTGCATCCAGCATCCAGCACAGTGCACATGACAGATAACATGCGGTAATGAGATGCATTGCTCCGAAGTGCTCATTACCGCAAAAACGATTGAACACGAGCGCCATTATGGCGGACGTTATAGAGTTTGTATTGTGTAGACATTCCCAATTGCGGACATGCTGAATTGCGGAATTGCTTTATGTTTCTGTGAAAAGAGTCTATAGGTGTTAGAACTTGTATTATTCGACCGGGGAAGTACCACCGCTGCACCCATGTCTGCCGTGAAGCAAATGAAGCAATTCAGTTGTGTTTCAGTGGAAAGGTGCAGTTGCCAGCCACACTTACACGACCATCAGCCTCCGGGTTAACAGTGCAACTACATGCGACCTCAGGCATGACACGAGCCTGCTTGAGGTTGGATGTAGATGTCCATGGACGGCAGCGACCACTTAATACCAGGCCTGCATGCTCGTCTGCTACTTCATATCATAAAAAAAGAAAACTTACCTTTTAATCGCCTCGATCGTATTTTCAAAACAAAACAAGCAACTAAAGCCGCGTTATTCAAAATTAATACAGCTAAAGTAAATAGTAGTTTAACCTTTCATTAGAACATAAATTGTCTATATATATAAAAATCAATTGCTGTTCGTTAGTCCCACTAAAACTCGAGAACGGCTGGACCGATTTGGCAAATTTTGGTTTTGGTTTATTTTAGGTAGTCCAGGAACGGTTTAAAAAGTGAATAAATATGATAAAAATATATGGAATACAGTAAAAGCAACAGTTTCGTTTTCCCTTAGAAACTATACCTGTCTGTCAAATATTTGATGTCAGTCCCATCGTTCAGAAATCGATTAAATCGTAAAGTCGTTCTGAAATCAAATTAAAGTCAAAAGTGAAGATTTTTTTATTTTTTTTGTTTTGATTTTTTAAAATTTATTGATTCTGACGCTGCGCGAAGTTCGCCGGGTCAGCTAGTACATCATAAAAACTTCATATTTTTTTAAAAGTACAAAATCTGTACGCCATTTCTACGGGTCAGTAGTCTATGGAATATGTCATTTGTCGTTAAGTAAGGATTCTTTAAACGTTATACGATACCGTTTTAATGGCCAACATTCCTCTAATGCTTGTTTTTAATATTTCTCCATGTACGATCTCCGGCGGGGCAGAAATTTAAATGATGAATTTAGATTTCTGTTCCCGGTCTGGGTGTTTGAGTTGTCTTTGTATGTGTCCATGGCACCCACGACACAGGTGGGGTTGTGTGTAGCGTTATTTATTTATTTATTATTACCAGTAACAAATACCCTTAAAATTAAACAGCCAGAGATCAGATAAGCTTCAGCGATGTTATTGGGCCAAATCGGCCGATACTGTCCCCAATAAATATCGTTAACTGTATCGTGTCCGGCCCCGGATTCGGATCACGTAGCGAAACGGGAACATTTACACAATGCCCTGAAATATTCGACAGAACCGCCGAGAATGCTCGAGGACTGAAGATTCTGAGAACGGCTGGAGAAAAGCGTACAGGAAATAAATAAATTTGAATTTAATTTAATTTTTATTAAAGGCGCGCTTTGAAATGAAATTTCGAAGTTGGCCAAATTTATAGCTATTAAATGTTATATAGTAAACTAACTGTGCCACGCAGTTCCACCCGCGTTAAGAATAGTAACGTGCTTGATAGCCTTCCTCATGAATGTACATAAGATATCATATACAAAAAGACTGACTAAATTGTGAATTTAAACCATTCTCAAGTCCCCTTGAACACACACAACAAATTTCTTCAAAATCAGTCCAGTCGTTTAGGAGTTCAGTGACATACACACGCACATAAGAAATACATATATAAAGATAATGGAAATGGGTCTATGAAGCCTTATGTAGGTACTTGATGGTACAGTCAAATTCAGAAGAAATTTAAACTAAGTACCGGTACTAAACGAAATAAGTTCTTTTCAACTGACTTCAAAAACGGAACGGTATTTTGTTACCTGTATTTTTTCTGTTTGACACCTGGTACTCCTCGTGTAGTTCTTGAGACCCATTTTTTGGTTCTATTAATGGTATTCATGAGAAGACCATATAAGTCTTTAATTGCCATTAAGTATGTGCGTCATAATTTTGAAGTTGGTTTCTTTTAAGCGAATTGTAAAACTATTTTATCATTTTTAATATCACGTATACAAAATTCTAACTGGATTCCTTCTTTCACAGATCCACCGTCAGCTCCGATGATAACTGGCTATATACCTGGCACCACCCTGTCTGCTGGCACTGTCCAGAAGCTCTCCTGCATATCCACTGGAGGCAACCCCCTGGCGACCCTCACATGGTTCAAGAATGATAAAAAGGTAAGCAGACTTGCTTACGTAAAGGTAAATATGGTTTGAACTAACATATTCGTAACACATCAAGGGCTTCGCTATGACACACGAGATAAAGTGTGATTTCATAACGCGCTTAAAACGTAAACGTGGATTCGAAAGTATAATAATAACAATAATACGACGTGTGACGCGTCGATCATGGAATTAAAAATGGAATGTGCGTGAGTCATTGTGCGTTGAATTGAAAAATCATATGCGCGCCGCGTTACATGCTTTTAATGTCATAGTGAATTAAGCCCCTATAAGCAATAGTGATACAACACACGTTCGAACAATGATAATCCTAAATACACTAATACGTTAGACGTTTATCAGGTCTAGACTAGAGATAGCCTCGTTTAAAGGGTCAAATGGCGCTGTAACGACCATTTGTGTTCTGATAAACACGACGAACCCGGGGGAATTATGTACCTACTGAGATATAGAGGCTCTGCGACCTTGGTTTTAGCAATTTTGAAAAGGTTAAATTCCTAATAGACGTATTTAAGAAACAGTTAAGGCGGATTATTTGTTATTAGAAGCGCGCTGCGCCCCGCTGGTAGTGTGGATCGCAAGCGATCACATTGTTAAGCAACGTCGAGCGCGGCTGGCACTGGGATGGGTCACCGCTAGTGGCTAACTTCATGCGCGGTTCCGTGCTTCGGAGGGCA
>DWQK01000853.1:0-18124 GCA_018231225.1 Noctuana stator
TAGGTATATAAAATGTGCGACTACGTGACCCTCGAGAGTAAACAATTGATCAGCGCTGGTTCAAAATTTCGAAGAGACAGCACTCCTGCCGGAGCTATGCATGGCGTGGTTTCCGCCGGAAGTTGCGTACACGACGCCCGTGAACGCTGCGCATGCGTCGAGAAGTAAAATGCAAAAATCCTTTTATTTTTTTTACAACATACAAATTTCTTCCCATTTTTTATTTAGGTTATATCCTTTAGACGGATATATTCAATTTGTTAAGAGCACCTACTTCATAGAATCAAAACATTGTAGGTATGTTTTTTTTAATTGTAAAATTGTATAATACATAATACTCATTGAGTTATAGGTTGGTAGTACTGGGTTTACCTTAGCTAAGTATCACCTACGAGTAGGTGCATGCCATAATATGTATGGAAAAGGAAATATAAAGGGGCAAGGTATAATTCATTTAAAAGCCCCGAGTATATCGATATGACAACATGTCAACGACACGATGGAACAACGTGCGAACACAACAGATGTTCGTTCCAACCTATTACCGTTACTGACTAAGCTATGGGAAAATTGTGCTCTACGTTTTTTTTGTAATATCATCAATTCAATTCTACATTACGTAGAACTAAGAATGAAGAATAAAAGCGAGAAACTTCAATATTGCTATAAAACCTTTAAAGGATTCAGTAAGAAACTGTTCCATTCGGTCGATTTATTGTCTCCGTAAATATGATTGAAATATGATCCCAGACCCTCCACTTGGCTATAAACACATCAATCATCACGGCCATACGTCTAATGCATGCGCATGAGTAATATTTCAACGTCTCATTTTCATATCTTTGTAGAAACGTAAGTAAACATTTTGACTTTGAATTTAGAATTTGAATGAATTGCATGACCCTAAATAAAATTGGCTATGTACTGCAAGTTTAACGTTGAAAACTGAGAACAAAATATGGAAACTTTTTTTTCTATAATACCAATGACTTGTCTAAATTATTATTTATAACATTTATATTGTTGTGATCTCATATTCCTGTGGTTTAAATCTAAGTTTTGGAAGTTAATTGGTACTCGCCATTCCGTAATGCAAACATCATAATAAGTAAAACCTTAGTTTATAAGTTATCTAATGTTAAGGTAGCAATAAGTTGTTAATAAAATAAAGTGCTTGACAATAACGCGTTGAAGTCGAATCCAAAAGTATCAATAAGCTAGCACCCCTTTTGAGGTGAATGGCCTGGTACCAATAAACTGCTATATTGCTTGGTGCAAGTGAGTCAACGCAATTATTGCAAGTTCAGTGCGCAACGCGGAACGCTTATGCGGCTCCAAGAATTTTAATACTTTAAAAGGACGGCTTTATTTGCACGTAACGACTCTCCTGGGCATTCTGTGAAGCCATTGGGGTTAATTTATAACGCGATAATAATGTTTTTATTGTAAATGATATCATAGTCTTTTGATTCTTTGAGCTCTTGCTCAATATATAATACTTTTACGGTGAATAAAATAATTTTATTGAAGTTACAAGTTGTTATTAATTCAATTTAAGAGTACATTGTTATATCGAAGTTATGGCGAGAGAGCGTCAATATTAGCCATCGCAATCGTGAATGCCTTACTTTGATAACGAGCTGATAAGCGCCCACGAGGAAGTACCACGCGACAATGTGATAGCTGTGTTGTTTAATTAGTGATATCATTGTATTTACATAGTAAAAGTTTTTATTATTTTAGAAAATCAAGTAGAAAAATCAGCACGATCCTAGAGTCGCTCTTAGCAATGAAAGTAAAGTATCGGAACGAGCTAGACGCGAGTTGAATACTAAACACTAACGGCGAAATAAATCTGCCACTTATAGGCAATACATCGCCAATACTTTCCAACATTTTCTCTTATAACGAATGAGTCGTGCACATAAAAGCTCCTTTTGATTTACGCGTTAGAACAAAGTACTATGTGAAGCTACTCGTATGCATTGCCTCCTACTACAGGAATATTAAACCAGTATCTTATACTAGACTATATTGCCAAGAAACTAAACAATATTAGAAAATGCGTGAGTTAATACACTCCGAACATTTTTACACCAAAACAATACTTCGTTTTTGCAATGTTACCGGGACTTTAACCAATTACTTGCCAGTCACCGGTATGGGAGTTGGAGCACGTGACATAACGTTTATCAAGTACTGTCGTCTTCGCGTGCCATTAGTGAGTATTGTCTTGTGAAAATTGTTAGATAACAATGTGGTTCAAAACCTGCTAGTCACGCACGGGATAATGTATCATTACTAAGCCATACTTAGGTCAGCCTTTTGTTAAAATGTATATTCATAAGTTGCCTTAAAACTTTTTTATTCATGCAATTAGTACAATTCTCCAAAAGTATTTTATTCGTAATGAAACCTCAATCAATAAATAATTCTTCGGCAATATTAAGTTTCATGTCTGTCACTAAAGACGATGTATTTACTGATTTAATTTAAAGAAATAATAGCAAATTAGTTACAACCATTAGGAAAAATTTACATTTGATATACATAATCATTATTTAATGACCTCACGAAGAAGCCAGCAAACCAATATTTCACCAAAGCAATAAGATTTAACGAGCCCTGGTTATATTACGATATAAAGAGCTGCTAATGGAGTAATCACTATTAAGAAGGTTTTACCCATTTGCATAAGGCTCAACTAATTTAAGTTACCTAGGTTTATGTTACGTAGAACTAACGTTTGCTGAATAATAAATATGTCTCACCAGAATGGACAGCCACATCTTCATCCACATCCAAATATCCGCGTCGAATGCTGATAGGACTATTTGCAACTTGCTCTTCATGTTTCTTAATCAAAGCACCGATTACTTCCGTTTCACCACCATTATTGTCAACAAATTTGTCGTAATCTTCAGTTAAATCTGTCACCACCGCTTGATTTTCTTCTAAACCTTCTTCAATGTGCCTGGCTGTTATGCTCCTTAATAAAGAATTGCTTCTAGATAATTTAGTGCTTCGAGATCGCCGTATGAAATTTAATCCTGATATTTTACCCGGACTTTTGTTAGGACTGTCGGGTGTTACGGTAATCTTTGGAGTTTTGAAAATCGATGTCGAACTACTACAATTGCGAATTGGCGATGGTGTGTTAAGATTTTGCGGTAGCGTTTTTGATTTCTCCTTGTTGGGAGATAAAAGTTTTGGAGAGTCAGATATCAAAGATAAGTTCGAATCCCTTATATTATTCTTTGTTGGTAATCTATTGATATATGCAGTGGAGTTGTTCAGTTTATTAGATGAAATTGATTCGGTTAATGGTGTATATATCCTATCGTACCTAGGTTCACATGATGTCGTACTTCGTAATCTTGGTTTAGAATGTCTGATGAGACCGGTCTCGGCTACTAGTTTAGGACTGGTAAGATCACGCTGGCCTGCTCTCGTCAAAGCTTCATTTGAGTTCATAGAGGATGATAACGGTCGCCGTATTCTATAATTATATTCTGGGCTCAAAATGCTCACTTCGCTCTCACTTTCGGTAAATGAGGTAGTACCACGCAATGGAACTTGCAATCTCGCGGTCTCAGAAATATTTCTCCGATTAGCGTGTGTCGTAACATTGTCTATGTTTTGGCCGCATATCAAGGCTTCCTTTTCTTCCGCAGTCAATGGCAAATAGTTGTCAAAGCTTTCAAACAAAGGTACGTAGAAAACGGAGCGACGTCGTCCTTGGTCGTCGCAGGTGGCCGAAGTGTTCGGTGACAGGGCTCTCGACATCGTGGTCATGACACGATGGCGGATGCACGCCACGTTACGGCCGTTTACCCTTCATAGTGTTGTCTAGCTGCACCGATGCAGCCATTCGCTTCACTTTATGCTATTTCCTGGCCAGTTGTCCTTTACTGATTTCATTTCACACTTTATGATCACTAATTAAAGCGCCTCGTTTCGTAATGCTTATCGCATTGCATTGACTGTGCAATCATAAAATATCATTCAGCTTCAAAATACTTGAATGCAACTAACAAGCGTTGGAACATTAGCCCACAAATTCAAAGCAAGAAAATATTGTCACTATGAGTAAAATTGTATAACAACAAATGCATTGTTCGCATTACGTAAGATTTGTCATAAAAACGTATATTTGGCTCGTCACACTTTTACAACCGATGAACTTTTGACTACAGGTAGGTACTTTTATAAAATCATTACACATTTTTCACCTTTTCACATATTTGATCAACGAACTTCTACGTGAGAACTAACTAGAAAACTGGGTATCGATTACGTTGAAACAAGTACCACGTTGTTTATCGACATGCGATAAGATTATGAGGCAGCAGCAACCAATCAAGTATCCGGTACAAATCTTAGTCGATGAAATGACCCAACTTATTATTCACTATTTTGATATTTTCTATCACAGGGAACAGGAAAAGGTAACTATTCTGTGATATTCGATTCAAATACTTTAATTACTAAGTAATGCTACGTATTAAATTCAATATACAATATACCTAGCAAAAGTCAAAATAAAACGAAATTTGTATGAGAGATGTTATAGGCGTGAAATGAGTAATAATAGTGAACACATGTGTTTGTTTGTAGAGAGAGGAGCGGTTTCAGTCGTGCGAATATATTTAGAGCTACCCTAGTCAGAACAAAATGTATTCCGCAATTAGTTTGTTAGCGGTGATCAAGTAATTTAATTAACAGACTTGCGTGTACGGACGAAAATTTACCTAACAAAAACTCGATGCATGGGTTTGCCAATTAGTCACCCACGAACGTACTGAGGGAAGAGACCTGTGCCCAGCAGTGGGCCTTAAAAGGAAGCAGAAATATTAAGTATCTCTTATAGCGAAATAAACGGAACCTCAATTCAAAAGCACTTTATTCAGTAATTAAAAAGGCAAGCGTGACGACTTTACTTTTATTTTGTGAATAGGAATGCGAAAATGGGAAAAATAAAAAGCTTGTCCCAAACAGAGTTCGCCTTCGTCTCTTTTCTTATAACAGGCATTCAAATTCTTCGTTCTTTGTGGTATATTCAAAGAAGTGAATAAAACACCGGATGCCTTGTCTTGATACTGGAGGGAATGAGGTCTGAGACTCGGCGAGTGCATGCCGTGGCTCACAAAGCTTGCGGAACAAACGATATTACGCCTTCTACAAATAGATTCGTTTAGATCTCATCCTATGATGAGTAAGTAAGAGTTTAACTGATCTGATCTTTAATATTATTAAGAGCTGTTGTTTGATATATTTCCTCCGTTTAAAATTAATTTCTTTATGGATATAAAGATGAATAATTATTTATTGTCGTCGGAATTCGTTGTTTGAACGTGAATTTCTTAATAGAATATTTTCTGATTGCTCTGTAAATTCTAAATATGATATCTATTTGCTAAATTTATTAAACAAAATCATGTAAGTACCTACCGATGTTTTAATGTATATAATTTCTGATTTAAATCAGTGAAGGTCACTTCCACTTCGTGTGAAGTTTGAGGCTACTTCATACCTGTTATAGATCGTAGAAATTAATTTACCATAACGTAGGTATACCAAAATAGTCGTCGTGGTAAATAAATATTTAAATATTTTCTTTATGAACTTACGAGTAGTTCTATATTCTACTTATTTGTAAAGAAAAAACATAAGTAAATTTGTATAAGTAAATAAACTTATGTTTAAATATCTATTTTATATGATAAAATTACTCAAAAATGGAAAAAACCCCAACAATAGTAAAATTAAATAAATTGTTGAGAACAGACGCAGTCTTGATGTTTTTACGTTTTCTTGACGAATAACGCTTGTTTACTGTGACTTAAATAGCTGTGATTATAATTTATCGTCTATAGACAAAGAATGTATTGCCCTTGAACTCGATATAGGTTCAAGCGACAGTTTATAGAGGAAGTTATAAAATACTTAACACCATTAAGATTCACTGGCGATGGAAAAAAAATACAAAACAAGAAACACGAGTTTGATTCAGTAGGTAGACGAGGCGCCGTGAGTAATGTATAATCATGACATGACTCAAGGTGTATACATAATCTTTAACTTGTCTAGCATAAAACATCATAACATCATATTTATTTATGTCAAAAGAAAACATCACGAAAATCCTAATCTAAATTAAGAGATATCTTAAAGGTGCAATTTAAAATGAAATAACGTAACTTTTATAACTTTTGTAAACCTTATAGTTTACAATGGGGAAGTTAATACTTTGTGGCATTTTTCAACAGTCAACTCTTTGTGATGGAGAAATGATGTGGTAGGCAATACAAATGGTATTTCAAACAAACAGACTATGTCGTATGTAACAATAAAAAAATCTATATAACCTTAATCACAACAATCAAATGTATAAATTAACGTTATAGCAATAGACAATAAATATGTAATAACTAATATAAGTTGACAAAGCACAGTAGATGCGTGACTAACGTTAGCAGTCATAATTCATTTTACAGAACAGAAGTTGTCTGTAGCCTGTAGGTCTAAGAGGGAGCGTGTCTGTGCAATACTGCAGAACTAAGAACTAAAGAACTAAGCCCGCAGCTATTCGCGATATCACTAGGTCTTTCAACTCACGAAAAGGAATTTCAAAACAATATCTACTTCACCTAGCCACGGTGCAACTAAAAAATAAGGTCAATATTTAAAGCCAATGTTTTTGCGCGTGATTTATCGTAGCGCCTTATTACCATGTTGTAACACTACTGCATTGAATTAATTAGTTTAATCTCTTACCAAACTCATCATACTGATTCATTTCATTACAATAATGACAGGAATAGGTTTTTTAATATAGTTATAATATTTGTTTTTGTGTTAATTAAATACATAAGAATTAAAAACACTTAATATAACACTAAATGTATGTATGTGTTAGAATCTATAGATAAAATTACTACTGTATATAAGTTATAGGTAGTATTACTACGGCACAATAACATTTAAATAGCAAAGTGAGTTATTAAAATTAATAATATATTTCGGTGATAACTTCCAATCATATTAAACGTATACTATAACTATTTTAAGCATTATAATATAGTCTATTGAAATCGAGTATTATAATTAAATAAGTAATCATGATAGGTATCGCACACGTACTCCAAGTGTGTGCAATATGGACGCAAAATAAAGAGAATAAAACTGAGCAATAAGGCGGCGGCGGGAAGATATTTTTCACACACAGTTCTCGCAAATTATTCTACAAGAAATAAAATTATTAGCGTTCTTTGTCCGACCGACGCTACGATTGTGGAATGGAATGATAAACGCTACAGAACAAGTACCTATTAACTTAGAATACAAGGCAATTTTTAATATAGCACGACTAAATTAAACTTTTATTAAAACTACTTTCTCCTACAAATTACTTCAGTGCGATAACAGAACTAAAGTATAAATAGATAAACCTATATTTAGTAAATATTCAGTAAAAGTCAGTTAAAACTTAAAACAGGCTTTAAAAGCAGTGGTAGCACTTTTATAATTCATTGGTACTATAGTCATAGTACAGTGATGCCATTGACCTGAAAAATAATCGTAATTTTTAGTTTTATATTCATGTGTTCAGCTCAGAAGTATATTAGCATTACTTGTATTTGGTTACTGAGTTACTGAGCAAACAGATTTCTCGGCGTCAAGCACTTATACTGCCAAGGATTACGCATTTTATATCGACAATGTAAAAATATAAAACAGAAATTTCAACAATAATTCGAAGCGTCACTCGGGGTTCGTCGGAATCGACGTCGTTTAAATATAATAAGACCTTCAATGTTAGGACGTTAATGTCCAACTTCTATAACGATTTCAGTAATCTCGGGTGAATATTAAGATGTCATTCTCAGTTTATAATAGTTATCATTAAGCAATAATCGTTTAACCTTTTATTGTAACATGCCACTCACGAGTATATACATAGCCGTTTTTGTTACAATTATCAGTCTTTTTCGTGTTTCACAGACAGCAATTACTCGTATCCAAAGCATCTTGAAACTTTGCGTACAACATTAAATTATTGTCAGCTGCTGTATACATAGAGATGCAAGTGACAGGGTAATTTTAGACATAATGTAACGGGTGAACATATAATTTGAGTCAGTACCGTTTTATACCTACTAACTGCAGTGAAAACTCCGTTACGGTATGGGCAAAAGAATCGAACGTCAAACTAACTCGGACGATCACCGAAGAACCTTTACCCAGTCCCGTTAATCCAAAGATTATTCCACGACTTAACTGACCTGTATAGCCTACAAGGTAAAAGAAACATTTGTACTTTATAAATCAAGTAGGTATATGACTCCCGACGGCGTGTGCTTTGGTTGCTCCTTAAATTGATAGACATCTAACCAATAGTAACAAAAATATGAGAGATAATTAGATTGAAACAAATTGGTACCACGGAAGAAAATACAAGGCGGTATTAACCTAATAAGCTTAGCGATCGGATCTATGGATTTGCGGTGCAAGCGACAATGGTTTATCTTTTAAATAAATTTGATGCCCTCAAAAATAAAGAAACATTACATGTTTAACCTCTAGGATATAGAGCAAACTTGAGGTCACAATAAAAGCTCTTGGTTTCCGCACGTGACGCTACATGTCTTATGAAAATGAGATCAAAATTTACCATAATATGTTTTTTATTATAAATATAGGTCGCAAAACTTGCGAATGATAACAAAACTGTGTCATTCTAAATAAATTTTATTATGCGTAACATAAATAAAACAATAAACCCACATGCAATTTATTGAGGTAAAACACTGCACATCTGCTACACATATTAATGCATTAATCAACCGCAACCACAACTTGAAACGAGATAGGCACGTGCAATATATCGTAATATAACTTACTCTTAAAAACGTTACCAACAAGAACTTATAATACGGCAGATACCGTTACACAAAACGCCATGCCTCACATTTAAACTTGTCAGAAGTGCATGTATTCGTCGGTGAGAGATTGCGCTTCTCTTGCATCTGAAGTACTTACATACGTCACAGCAGCCCTCTTACACAATAAAACTGAACAGTTTAAGAAATAAAAATGTGGGAAATCGTGCAAAGGCGCAAACAAGTAGAGGCTGCGACAAACGGGAACGAATTCGAAATGATGCAAACAAAGCCGCGCCGGGGGCGGCAGAACGTGTTCCGAGCCTCAGAGGTTGCCGCGAGAATTGTGCAATAACGATTTGCTACGCTATTCAGAGACGCTGGGACCGATGTCGAGACAAAGGCACACTCGGACACAAACTCTCAAATATGCTCGTATTCTCAAATTCTAGTGTAACTTTGCCTAATGTTTCTCAACAGTACGCGGAGGCTGCGATTGATGTTAAGATAAAGGGCCTCGTGAAGTCTTGCTCGCTTGTTTCAAAGGGATTGACTAGATTAGATTCGCTTTTAAACATATATAAAAAGTGTAGATAAAATCACGTAAGCTGAAGTATTCTGTTTTATTAAAAACGTAACTCAATTACTAACCTTACCACGCTTTAGTAAACTACGACATTACTTTGCATTAAATTGTATACAAACATAACAGAGAAAAGTCGATAGAAATGTCTCTAATTGCTTTTAAATTCAAAAAACCGATCAATATTGAATACAAGTCTAAATCTTTATACCTGATTGACGTGTATATCTACTTAATAAAATTAACTTATGAATTTGCTGTTTGCAAAGTATATAATAGCAGTTGTACACCATAAAGTTCATTATGCAAAGTTCGTGTGTACAATCATATTAAATTATATAGCAGCTGGCACAATAGTAACCTAACTGTTATTAGCATAAGTCGTGACGAGGCTCCGCTTACACCGAGCCCGGATAGTCCCGATCCGTTCACTAACGCAAGGTCACGACCAAGCTGTGTGCCGCCAGCTTTAATGTACTTGATACTATTTTAATACGAATAAATAGAGGAAATATTAAAAGGTCAGAATCACTATATTTTTCATACACTGGCTTTGATGTGGAAACTTTTAACTGCGGGTTTAAATTATGCATGAAGCGCGCCGCTGGCGCTGCCTGCATAAGGCCTGTGTGTATTCTTGAACTTCTTAACGCTAGCGCGGATTTCTACTTGTTTAAGTTTATTTTTAGCCCCATTCAACACTAAAACCTTTAAAACTAAAACGTACTGGGTTAAAGCTAAGTAAAACTGAGTTTGTACAATTTTGCTTATCTGAGTAATTTGTATTCATTACCAATACAAATGTCATATTTGAATCCAGATAAAGTCCCTATTGTAATGAGTAAATAAGACGGTATCAATTTAATTGCAAGTGACGACGATAAGAAAATCAACGTCCCTACCATAATTTTGTTAACATGCCGAAAGTAAACATTAGGAGATACCCAAGATATTTATTAAAAGACCAAAAATTATACGAATAATAAAAAAATGCTATTTAAGTAGGTACCCATTAGTACGAAGAAAGAATGCGAAATGTTAAATAGGGAAACTGTAATCAATTAATTCCACAACTTAAGGATATTCCACAAATAGTAATATTGTACACTATAATATAATTGAAAACAATTAAGTCGTAAACATCGGGAGGAAATGCAGGACACGTTAGTTGACTGACATTGAGATAACCGCGTTTCCTGTCAAGTGTTGCCATCGAATTGAGATAAATGGCCAAATATTTAATGTTGTTTATCACACATTATTAAAATGGTCCCTAGACAACGTTTGAAATAAATTTATATATTATACCATAAAAAATTATGGACGTTACATCGTGTGACATTAGCTTTGCTTACACAGTATGCTTACTATTTCATATACATATATAAAACAATATCGTACACGGTTCCACACTTCATGGCGCAAGCCGTACTTGGGTCTTTTCAGTTTAAGTGCTTAATGCACAAAAAATCTTCAATATTTTGTTAAAACTTGGAGCTCATTATCAATATACGAGTATGATGTTGTTATGGACAACCTACAAGTATCTATTGCTTTCCCAGTCATGCATAATCGAGCGGATAATCAAGACAATGGCCAATAAGAACCATTTTGTATGCTTTGATGCACGCAAAGGCTGCATGTTGATTAAATATATTTTATTTTGCTCCAAATAATGAGTAATAACGATAGATTTAGAGAGAAGTAAAGTACCATTGCGGGCGCATAAACAGGAAATTAACATATTATTATCTTCTGGAATAATAATAAGTAATATTACGGGCAGAAGAATAACAGCGGAAAAGGTGTATAAATAAACTTATCTTGTATAATAACAATATTTTGATTTAAAGTTTTACTAAATCAAATCCAAAATACGGGAAATTGTCGCCTTCAATTAATTTGACGGCACTAAATAATTATGTATGTGCTATAAAAATACCTCGCAATATTTTCAATATCACACTAGGTTCGGTGGGGGAGAATGCCATTAGGTAAGTATTAAGTTCGCCTACGTATCATTGTAATTTAGGTGCGTGAACTGTAAATATATATAAATAGGTATATGTTACAATTCAAACGCAGTCTTTAAATCGTTTTTAATATTAACGCTACCGAAAACATGCAGCTTTACGAGATTTCATTTTAGAGATTAAGAAACAGCTGCAAGCCAAATTACATTTTGATGCCCAACTGGCCATAATTCGAGTTATAAAAGTGCTATGGACAGTAAGAAAGTTGATTTGAAATCACCTGCTTAGTATGTAAAGCGACACCTGCAAAGCGACAGATGGTGAACAAAAAACATACGACCCTCGAGCCCGGAAACCAGCGGTGGGCAATAAGCAGAACTATCGGTAGATACCAATAATATGAAACATGGGGAGATTTTCAAATCGTATATCAATTGGTTAGAAATAAACTAGTAAGATAATTTATTATAGGTAATCTTAGCAAGAAATAAAAAAGGTGATTTCATTTATATTATTGTTGGACAATCACTTTAGCCGTAATAAGTACCTACCTACAGCTACAATCAAGATAAGTCGGTTATAATTTAATGAAATGATAAATAGTTTTTTTTACAGATTATAGAAAATATCTTGTTTCTAAATATTAATAAACAGATTGTCTTCTTTACAAAGATAAAAACACCAAAACTATGAAAATTCCTTAAAACTCAACGCTTAAGTTTTATGATACTTCATTATACTTTCCAATCTACAAGGTATCTAGACAGGGAGTAACTTAACTTCAAACATTACAGAACTGTCAAAGAAAAAAGGAATAGAACAAGCAACGTCGCCCGACTACGGCGACTAGGTCCGGTTTGGACGGCGACGAGCCTGGAATGTGACCCAGACCTCGATGGGACTCGAATGGGTGACTCATGTGAACTTACTCTTTCAAATAACCACCTATCTATCAAAGCATCAGTAGATACTGGATACTAGTAGATAAATAATTATTTGATTGAAATGAAGATAAGAAAATATGTAGGTACTAGTATTAAAATAATCTGGTACCTTGAGGGAGAAATTCATGCAAAACGCGTTTTAGACAATAGACAGTAAAAAAACAACAAAAGAAATATAAACTAAACCATTTTACAAAAACGCTGTATTTTTTTTTTTATTTAAAGGGGTACGCCTTTACTACTAGAAATCTTTACTTCTACCTTTACTATTACTTTACCTATACAAAACTTATTCCCATTATTGTAGGTATTATACCATTGTCAACTTGTATATTGTATATTGTCAACTTGTATAGCTATTAAGTCTATCTTTCTGTCTTATTTCTCTTTTAGAAAGTCCTCAGCTCATATAACGTGTGGGTGCACGGATAAACAGGACTGCACCACGCCTACACTTCTTTTTTTCTCGTTTAGTCATCTAACATCCCACATACCTTATTCAATGTTAGCTGTCTAACTTTACAGTGTTACGAGTAATGGTATGGGTAATGTAAAAGTATTTTTCGTCCATTAAGTTATCAGTATCACGCAATAGAACCTACTCTAAAAGTATTTTTATGTTATCAATGGCAGTCGTTTATACGTTTCCGTTTCGAATATATTATTATGGGTAAAATACCTAACTGTTATTAACTTGTATGAATAACTAAAATTACTCCAAAGGTTTGCTGAAACGTACGCTTTCCATCTAACAGAATCTGCGAACACTCGACCGCAAACTCTTATAAGAGATGAAAGACTAAAAGTTACAGATGGATAGCACTGCACTACAGATTTATAAAGCTCTGATAGAAATACCGTAGCTTGTTTTGGTTTGTCTAAAGATATTATGAATGCGATCCGAATATTAATTTTAGCCGCCTATACAAACATTACATTTAAATATGTATATGCAAACATCGTATCCCTAGGGATGACGCAAAGATTCTTCACATTCCTCGAATGCTCGCCGATGAAATTGGTAGGTAGATGGCCGCAAAGTGTGGACGAAGTAGGTATTTAAACAACATTCTGTCCTTAACTGTTACAATGTCTCAAAGGCTCACTGTTGACTATTAAAACTCTACACTTAACTCTACACGTGCGTGACTCTACCTTATATTTTAAGAAAATTCCAAATGTTTAGTTACATTTTTAAGAAATATCCATGTTAATCGCTTACTTTCCTTCAGTTATTTAAATGATAAACATGATTAGTTTACACTGTAAAATAAAGATAAAAAATAAGCTCCCCTTATTTGGCATATCCTAATATAATATGTACTGTTTAACTTATAGTTTTATCTTGTTTACATTAATGACATATGAAAAGTTATATATCGAGTAAAACATCGTTTATTTCGGCAAATCATCTTCGAATGCAGCTAGAAGGCTTCGTATTAAAAGGCGCCGCGTGAAAGGATGCGTTAATTTTAATTGGCATACAGTCACTAATACAAGTAGTCATTAACAGTAATCTCTCTGCTTGTGTATGCTTTGATATAGTGGAACTTTGCTAGTTCTATTGTTGTATGCCTACTAAGCGCTTCCGGATATCCTTAATTGACCATAACAAGTTTTATAAGAACTTTGACTAATGTGTAACTGCAGAAGATTATGC
The DNA here is from genome assembly GCA_018231225.1 of Noctuana stator. Taxonomy (NCBI): domain Eukaryota; kingdom Metazoa; phylum Arthropoda; class Insecta; order Lepidoptera; family Hesperiidae; genus Noctuana; species Noctuana stator. The sequence goes on from DWQK01000853.1 coordinate 14,043, forward strand.
ACAAACAATAACAAAGTATGATAGGGATGTAGGTATATCATAATTTATATCGCACATGTATATGCAATATGAAATTGTATACGTATATCTAAATTATAGTGAAATATCTCTGAATAAAAGATAAATAATGAATCCATGGGCTGCAATATTCCAACACTTTCAAACACTTTGGTGTATTGCACTTCAAGTACAATAAATTACATAGCGCAACTTAAATAACGAAATTTCCAAGTACCACTTCACTAGTTTCCATTCACTTTCACGCTGCCTTTTATTAATTCACAGATCACTTTTCTTCTTATTTGTAAAATTTCTATTTATTTAGACAATACAAATAAATGACCGAAATCCGTATTGAAGACGCGAAAGCGCGCGACTGGCGGGCTAACCGGAGTCGAACCGAGTAACTTTGTTGACAAAAGGCAGGCAAGCGCGCTCACGCTGCCATGTCTATAACCTTCGGCTCCCCTCGGCAGCACTCGGCTATCTCCGGATAACGCACGCCAGTGCAAGCAATTATCAACTCTACTGAATGACTCAACTCAACTTGTACAACCAGAAAACTTGTGGGTAGGGATGCTAATGGGACACAACAACATGTCGATAATCGTATTTTCGTATAATTAACTGAGCTATAAGGAATTTCTACTTCAAATGATCCTTCAATATCATCAACAAGGCAAAATAACCGCACCGACTCAATAAATAGTAATATGATAAGAAGCACCTATATTACAATCATCTGAAAGTCAATATGTGGTCAGGTGATAATCACCTTTACAAAGAGACACAGAGAATTTAATTTATTATAATTAATTATTTTATTTTATTATGCATATTACATATTACCAAATTTTTTACGGAGACGAACACACACGACATCAAGCATAATGCATAATAGTTGATAGTTTCCATCACCGTACCTATTATTACTCAGCATGCATTTGGCATGCGCTCAAAGTGGAGAAGTCGTTTTTTATTTGCTCTCCTGTAAAATTTGTTCCAAGGCCTTTACTAGGTTCGGATTTACTTTCTTTTATCGACATTCGGACCTCTACTTAAGTCATCTTAACAACTCTACTCTTACGGCGAGTAACTGTTTCGTAGAGTCAGTTAAAGTTGCGTAACAAGATGTCCAGGTTCGATAAATTTGTACCAAGCAAGAAAAATCTTTAAGGAAGTAGTATCGTGCTCTTGCTCGTGCTCTTTTTTAATACTGCAAAACTAACTAACTTACACTTAAACTAACGCAGTAAATTTTATACAGAAATACATTTTATTTCTGTATAAAATTTACTTTTCTATTTCTTATCCTTCTTTATTATTTATTTTTTCACTAAAATACATTATCAATCAAAATATCGCTTTAATTCGTCTACTAAAATTAGCTATTTAAATACTTGATATATATATCTAATATATTTACATAATAAATGGATTATATTTATTTTTAATTTGTACCTAACATATTAAAAATAAATATAATCCATTACTATAATACTAGGTGTATTAGGTGTATACGCCGCAAGAATTCTACAAATTATACAACGCACATATTTTTTAGAGAAAAGCCTTTAAGTATCTATTCAGCATGTACGGGTACCCGCTTTCCTTACCAGTTTTTACCCGCAGGGCACAAATACATGAACTAAATCACGATACTGGCTGGCGTTATGCGAGAGGCGATCGCGTCGGTCATGGACCTACTAAACTGGTTCCTCGCGGTATTGTTCAGCCTGTACTCCAAGACAAGGGCTTCATTGTAATAAGAATTTTATTATCATAGTCCTATTCTGTACGGACGAAGGTAGAAAATCAATAGCATTGTACATGTTTGAACTTTGAATGTCAAAGTAAACTGAAGTGCATATGTACTACTAACTATCTGTCTACATTATCTTATGTTGTGAGAAAAATATTTAAATGCGTTTTTTTTAAGTTATTCCTTAAACTTACATTTAAGCTAATTTTATTGTGAATACCGCGCAGTTGTTATAATATGAAAAATTATGGTATTTTGGTAATTATTTAGGTATTCATCTTTTTTTTCATTAAATACTAGGTTAACTAGTAGGTAATTGTGTTTAGACAAAAACCGTTAAATTATTTTAAATAATATATACATTACATTGTAAAATAATAGTATTATGTAGGTGTATAACCATTCCTAATCAAACTTTTTGGTCCTTACGGCGCGACCTAGCGTCGAGTAGCAGAACTAAAGACATAGCGAACTGTTGCTGTTAACCTGAAGAGGGCGCTTGAAAACCAAATCGACATCTTTTCTTTTAAAATTCAATATTAATTCATTTTTAAAATAACAAAACATTATTAATCTACAAAAAAAATTACATCAAATTATACACAGTCACACTACTAATACGTAATTTTATGCTAGTAAATAAATTTATTAGATTATAATGAAGATAGACATAATATAATTTAACGTTACATCGGTTTCATAGTAATTACATTTTTCAAAATTTATGTTATCGTAATCATTATTACATATTTGTAATACAATGTTATTGTACAGAACATAACATTGATGTAAATACTTTGTTTACTCAACATGACGAGATAAAAGAAATAAAACAATGTAATAATTTCTTGATGTAAATAAACCGATTACGGCAAGTTGTTTGCAATTTCTAAACACAATTTACATGCAAAATAAACTTCCTGTGCACGGCACATATTCCACATGCGATAAAAGTGGCAAAACAGGCGCTACCGAATAAACAGCCTACATATTTTCTACTGTTTTCAATGCTTAATAGCTATGTAATAAGTATGTAATTAATCTGATGTTTTATGAATGACTAAACTGACTTAGTTGCGTACGTCCGGAGTTATTGCCAAGAACGTGTCAGTATTACTGGTATAAATAGATGTTCCAAGAGTGCAATGTACGGGACAGTTCGAGATGGCTATCCGCGGACGTTTAATTTTAATGTGAGGGGATGTGATGAACATTATTTAGGCTACTAGCTAACACTATACTGTTTTGAAAGCGTTACTATTTATTTCCTCACCACACTCTATACTTACTTAAAACTGTACGCTAATGAATGCTTTAAAGACGTTCTGTAATTGCGATATTCTGATGAGGTCACGAATGAGCTCATGATGTCTGACTAAACACCGCAAAGTGTAACACAGCCAATGCTTTAATTGTAACAATAACATATTCCTAATTGACTGAATAAGTCAAATTTGTTGTATGACAGATAACAAACATATAAGCACATATAACACTAATATTGAATAAAATATTGTAAATGAACAAACACACAAAAAGTAAAAAGGTCGTCGCAATGTACGATTAAAATTTCACGAAAATGTTATACCTATAGAAATCATGTAATATAGAATTGGAATCTGTGTCACACTTATGACGCCACGTGGGACATTTAAGTAAACTTATAACATCATATACGCTTCAAACGCTTCATATATTTAAGTAAACTTATAACATCATATACTTCACGCTTCCTTCAAGTACTTACTTGAAGGAAGCGTGAAGAGAAAAACACAGAAGTTCTTATACTCGTATGTGCTTGTTTATAAAACCAGGATAAGGATATCAGTAAGGTATGAGAAAGCAAACAGGGCGTTTTGCTTATTTGTACAAAAAGTTACCACGTGGGCTGCTATCCGGCCCTCAAAACTTCATTCAAGGGCTTGACAAAAGAGTGATAATATAATAGAGCAGCACGTAGGCCGAAACATGTACCGCAGTATGTGGCACGGCAAGACTCACGATAAGGGCTACCATGAACCTATGTGAGGTTTAAAGGGAATTCCATTTGTTAGTTTTTAAATTTTATCTTCGTTTTCCCGAGTCAAGATTATTCTATGTATAAGACGTAAATTGTTACATAAATATCTGTGGAGTACTTCCAAAAACATAGACGTGTGAGGATATACAAACTTTGGAATTTTCTAACAAACTTAAAATGTGTAAACAGTTACAATAGTTACAGAATTATATCATAAGTCATTAAATTAAACATGTTTGTATTTTAATTTCTAGTCAGCGGCCAACGTTCATTTTTTTTGTAAAATTCTGGTAACCCTAC